>CM067322.1:104194980-104431444 GCA_034231615.1 Meghimatium bilineatum | reverse complement strand
ATACTAACATACTAACATACTAACATACCAAAATCTAACATCTACCATACTAACATACTAACATACCAACATACTAACATACTAACATATTAACATACTAACATACTAAAATACCAACATACCTAACATACCAACATACTAACATACCAACATACTACCTAACATACTAACATACTACATCATACTAACATACTATACATACACTAACATAACATACCAACATACCAAACATACTAACATACTAACATACCAACATACTAACATACTAACATACTAACATACTAACATACTAACATACTAACATACTAACATACCAACATACTAAAATACTAACATACCAACATACTAACATACTAACATACTAAACTATACTAACATACTAACATACAACATACTAACATACTAACATACTACAACATACTAACATACTAACATACCTACATACTAACATACTAACATACAACATACTACATACCTAACATACCTAACATACTAACATACTAACATACCAACATACTAACATACTAACATACCAACATACAACATACTAACATACTAACATACTAACATACCAACATACTAACATACTAACATACCAACATACTAACATACTAACATACAACATACTAACATACTAACATACTAACATACAACATACAACATACTAACATACTAACATACTAACATACTAACATACTAACATACCAACATACTAACATACTAACATACTAACATACTAACATACTAACATACCAACATACTAACATACAACATAACCAACATACTACATACTAACATACCAACATACTAACATACTAACATACCAACATACTAACATACCAACATACTAACATACCAACATACTAACATACCTAACATACTAACATACCAACATACCAACATACTAACATACTAACATACCAACATACTAACATACTAACATACTAACATACTAACATACTAACATACCAACATACTTACATACCAACATACCAACATACTAACATACTAACATACTAACATACCAACATACTAACATACTAACATACTAACATACCAACAAACTAACATACCAACATACTAACATACTAACATACTAACATACTAACATACCAATATACTAACATACCAACATACAACATACCAACATACTAACATACCAACATACTAACATACCAACATACTAACATACTAACATACCAACATACTAACATACTAACATACCAACATACTAACCATACTAACATACTAACATACTAACATACCAACATACTAACATACTAACATACCAACATACTAACATACTAACATACTAACATACTAACATACTAACATACTAACATACTAACATACTAACATACCAATATACTAACATACCACATACTAACATACTAACATACCAACATACTAACATACCAACATACTAACATACCAACATACCAACATACCAACATACAAACATACTAACATACTAACATACTAACATACTAATATACTAACATACTAACATACCAACATACCAACATACCAACATACCAACATACCAACATACTATCATACTAACATGCTAACATACTAACATACTAACATACTAACATACTAACATACCAACATACTAACATACTAACATACCAACATACTAACATACTAACATACCAACATACCAACATACTAACATACTAACATACTAACATACCAACATACTAACATACTAACATACTAACATACTAACGTACTAACATACCAACATACCAACATACTAACATACTAACATACTAACATACCAACATACTAACATACCAACATACTAACATACTAACATACTAACATACCAACATTCTAACATACCAACATACTAACATACTAACATACTAACATACCAAAATACTAACATACTAACATACTAACATACTAACATACCATCATACTAACATACTAACATATTAACATACTAACATACTAACATACCAACATACTAACATACCAACATACTAACATACCAACATACTAACATACTAACATACTAACATACAACATACTAACAACTACATACTAACATACCAACATACTAACATACTAACATACTAACATACCAACATACTAACATACTAACATACTAACATACCAACATACTAACATACCAACATACTAACATACCAACATACCAACATACCAACATACCAACATACTAACATACTAACATACTAACATACTAATATACTAACATACTAACATACCAACATACCAACATACCAACATACCAACATACTAACATACTAACATACTAACATACTAACATACTAACATACTAACATACTAACATACAACAACTAACATACTAACATACCAACATACTAACATACTAACATACCAACATACCAACATACTAACATACTAACATACTAACATACTAACATACTAACATACTAACATACCAACATACTACATACCAACATACCAACATACCAACATACTAACATACTAACATACTAACATACTAACATACTAACATACTAACATACTAACATATCAACATACCAACATACCTACATACCACATACCATCATACTAACGTACTAACATACTAACATACTAACATACTAACATACTAACATACTAACATACTAACATACTAACATACTAACATACTAACATACTAATATACTAACATACTAACATACCAACATACCAACATACCACCATACCAACATACCAACATACTAACATACTAACATGCTAACATACTAACATACTAACATACTAACATACTAACATACAAACATACTAACATACTAACATACCAACATACTAACATACTAACATACCAACATACCAACATACTAACATACTAACATACTAACATACTAACATACCAACATGCTAACATACCAACATACTAACATACTAACATACTAACATACCAAAAATACTAACATACTAACATACTAACATACTAACATACCAACATACTAACATACTAACATACTAACATACTAACATACCAACATACTAACATACCAACATACTAACATACCAACATACTAACATACTAACATACTAACATACTAACATACTAACATACTAACATACCAACATACTAACATACTAACATACTAACATACCAACATACCAACATACTAACATACCAACATACTAACATACTAACATACTAACATACTAACATACCAACATACTAACATACTAACATATTAACATACTAACATACTAACATACCAACATACTAACACACCAACATACTAACATACCAACATACTAACATACTAACATACAAACATACCAACATACTAACATACTAACATACTAACATACTAACATGACTAACATACTAACATACCAACATACTAACATACTAACATACTAACATACCAACATACTAACATACTAACATACTAACATACTAACATACTAACATACCAACATACTAACATACCAACATACCAACATACTAACATACTAAGATACTAACATACTAACATACTAACATACCAACATACTAACATATCAACATACTAACATACTAACATACTAACATACCAACATACTAACATACTAACATACTAACATACTAACATACTAACATACTAACATACTAACATACTAACATACTAACATACTAACATACCAACATACTAACATACTAACATACCAACATACTAACATACTAACATACTAACATACTAACATACTTAACATACTAACATACTAACATACCAACATACTAACATACCAACATACTAACATACCAACATACTAACATACTAACATACTAACATACTAACATACTAACATACTAACATACTAACATACCAACATACTAACATACTAACATACTAACATACCAACATACTAACATACTAACATACTAACATACCAACATACTAACATACCAACATACTAACATACCAACATACCAACATACCAACATACCAACATACTAACATACTAACATACTAACATACTAACATACTAACATACTAAAATACCTAACATACCAACATACCAACATACCAACATACCAACATACTAACATACTAACATACTAACATACTAACATACTAACATACTAACATACTAACATACCAACATACTAACATACTAACATACCAACATACTAACATACTAACATACCAACATACCAACATACTAACATACTAACATACTAACATACTAACATACTAACATACTAACATACCTAACATACTAACATACCAACATACCAACATACCAACATACCAACATACCTAACATACTAACATACTAACATACTAACATACTAACATACTAACATACTAACATATCAACATATCAACATACCTACAAACCAACATACCATCATACTAACATACTAACATACTAACATACTAACATACTAACATACTAACATACTAACATACTAACATACTAACATACTAACATACTAACATACTAACATACAACATACTAACATACCAACATACTAACATACTAACATACTAACATACTAACTACTAACATACCAACATACCAACATACAACATACTAACATACTAACATACCAACATACTAACATACAACATACTAACATACTAACATACTAACATACCAACATGCTAACATACCAACATACTAACATACTAACATACTAACATACCAAAATACTAACATACTAACATACTAACATACCAACATACTAACATACTAACATACTAACATACTAACATACTAACATACCAACATACTAACATACCAACATACTAACATACCAACATACTAACATACTAACATACTAACATACTAACATACTAACATACTAACATACTAACATACCAACATACTAACATACTAACATACTAACATACCCACATACCAACATACTAACATACCAACATACTAACATACTAACATACTAACATACTAACATACCAACATACTAACATACTAACATATTAACATACTAACATACTAACATACCAACATACTAACATACCAACATACTAACATACCAACATACTAACATACTAACATACTAACATACCAACATACTAACATACTAACATACTAACATACTAACATACTAACATACTAACATACCAACATACTAACATACTACATACTAACATACCAACATACTAACATACTAACATACTAACATACTAACATACTAACATACCAACATACTAACATACCAACATACTAACATACTAACATACTAAGATACTAACATACTAACATACTAACATACCAACATACTAACATACCAACATACTAACATACTAACATACTAACATACTAACATACTAACATACTAACATACTAACATACTAACATACTAACATACTACATACTAACATACTAACATACTAACATACCAACATACTAATATACTAACATACCACATACTAACATACTAACATACTAACATACTAACATACTAACATACTAACATACTAACATACTAACATACTAACATACCACATACTAACATACTAACATACAACATACCAACATACCAACATACTAACATACTAACATACTAACATACTAACATACCAACATACTAACATACCAACATACTAACATACTAACATACCAACATACTAACATACCAACATACCAACATACCAACATACCAACATACTAACATACCAACATACTAACATACCAACATACTAAAATACTAACATACCAACATACCAACATACTAACATACCAACATACCAACATACTAACATACCAACATACCAACATACTAACATACCAACATACTAACATACCAACATACTAACATACCATCATACTAACATACTAACATACCAACATACTAACATACCAACATACTAACATACTAACATACTAACATACCAACATTTAACATACCAACATACTAACATACTAACGTACTAACATACCAACATACTAACATACTAACATACTAACATACTAACATACCAACATACTAACATACTAACATATTAACATACTAACATACTAACATACCAACATACTAACATACCAACATACTAACATACCAACATACTAACATACTAACATACTAACATACTAACATACCAACATACTAACATACCAACATGATAAAATACTAACATACCAACATACCAACATACTAACATACCAACATACCAACATACTAACATACCAACATACCAACATACTAACATACCAACATACTAACATACTAACATACTAACTTACTAACATACCAACATACTAACATACTAACATACTAACATACTAACATACTAACATACCAACATACTAACATACCAACATACTAACATACTAACATACTAACATACCAACATACTAACATACTAACATACCAACATACTAACATACCAACATACTAACATACTAACATACTAACATACTAACATACTAACATACTAACATACTAACATACTAACATACTAACATACTAACATACTAACATACTAACATACCAAGATACTAACATACTAACATACTAACATACTAACATACTAACATACCAACATACTAACATACCAACATACTAACATACCAACATACCAACATACTAACATACTAACATACTAACATACAAACATACTAACATACAACATACTTACATACCAACATACCAACATACTAATATACTAACATACTAACATACCAACATACTAACATACTAACATACTAACATACTAACATACTAACATACTTACATACTTACATACTAACATACCAACATACTAGCATACTAACATACTAACATACTAACATACTAACATACCAACATACTAACTTACTAACATACTAACATACTAACATACCAACATACCAACATACTAACATACTAACATACTAACATACCAACATACTAACTTACCAACATACTAACATACCAAAGTACTAACATACCAACATACTAACATACCAACATACTAACATACTAACATACTAACATACCAACATACTAACATACTAACATGCTAACATACTAACATACCACATACTAACATACTAACATACTAACATACTAACATACCAACATACTAACATACTAACATACTAACATACTAACATACTAACATACCAACATACTAACTTACTAACATACTAACATACTAACATACCAACATACCAACATACTAACATACCAACATACCAACATACCAACATACTAACATACCAACATACTAACATACCAACATACTAACATACTAACATACCAACATACTAACATACTAACATACCACCATACTAACATACTAACATACTAACATACTAACATACCAACATACTAACATACTAACATACCAACATACTAACATACTAACATACTAACATACTAACATACTAACATACTAACATACTAACATACCAATATACTAACATACCAACATACTAACATACTAACATACCAACATACTAACATACCAACATACTAACATACCAACATACCAACATACCAACATACCAACATACTAACATACTAACATACTAACATACTAATATACTAACATACTAACATACCAACATACCAACATACCAACATACCAACATACCAACATACTAACATACTAACATGCTAACATACTAACATACTAACATACTAACATACTAACATACCAACATACTAACATACTAACATACCAACATACTAACATACTAACATACCAACATACCAACATACTAACATACTAACATACTAACATACTAACATACTAACATACCAACATACTAACATACCAACATACCAACATACTAACATACTAACATACTAACATACTAACATACTAACATATCAACATACCAACATACCTACATACCAACATACCATCATACTAACATACTAACATACTAACATACTAACATACTAACATACTAACATACTAACATACTAACATACTAACATACTAACATACTAACTTACTAACATACCAACATACTAACATACCAACATACTAACATACTAACATACTAACATACTAACGTACTAACATACCAACATACCAACATACTAACATACTAACATACTAACATACCAACATACTAACATACCAACATTCTAACATACTAACATACTAACATAACAACATGCTAACATACCAACATACTAACATACTAACATACTAACATACCAAAATACTAACATACTAACATACTAACATACTAACATACCAACATACTAACATACTAACATATTAACATACTAACATACTAACATACCAACATACTAACATACAAACATACTAGCATACCAACATACTAACATACTAACATACTAACATACTAACATACTAACATACTAACATACCAACATACTAACATACTAACATACTAACATACCAACATACTAACATACTAACATACTAACATACCAACATACTAACATACCAACATACTAACATACCAACATACCAACATACCAACATACCAACATACTAACATACTAACATACTAACATACTAATATACTAACATACTAACATACCAACATACCAACATACCAACATACCAACATACCAACATACTAACATACTAACATACTAACATACTAACATACTAACATACTAACATACCAACATACTAACATACTAACATACCAACATACTAACATACTAACATACCAACATACCAACATACTAACATACTAACATACTAACATACTAACATACTAACATACTAACATACCAACATACTAACATACCAACATACCAACATACCAACATACCAACATACTAACATACTAACATACTAACATACTAACATACTAACATACTAACATATCAACATACCAACATACCTACATACCAACATACCATCATACTAACATACTAACATACTAACATACTAACATACTAACATACTAACATACTAACATACTAACATACTAACATACTAACATACTAACATACCAACATACTAACATACCAACATACTAACATACTAACATACTAACATACTAACGTACTAACATACCAACATACCAACATACTAACATACTAACATACTAACATACCAACATACTAACATACCAACATACTAACATACTAACATACTAACATACCAACATGCTAACATACCAACATACTAACATACTAACATACTAACATACCAAAATACTAACATACTAACATACTAACATACTAACATACCAACATACTAACATACTAACATATTAACATACTAACATACTAACATACCAACATACTAACATACCAACATACTAACATACCAACATACTAACATACTAACATACTAACATACTAACATACTAACATTCTAACATACTAACATACCAACATACTAACATACTAACATACTAACATACCAACATACCAACATACTAACATACCAACATACTAACATACTAACATACTAACATACTAACATACCAACATACTAACATACCAACATACTAACATACTAACATACTAACATACTAACATACCAACATACTAACATACCAACATGATAAAATACTAACATACCAACATACCAACATACTAACATACCAACATACCAACATACTAACATACCAACATACCAACATACTAACATACCAACATACTAACATACTAACATACTAACTTACTAACATACCAACATACTAACATACTAACATACTAACATACTAACATACTAACATACCAACATACTAACATACCAACATACTAACATACTAACATACTAACATACCAACATACTAACATACTAACATACCAACATACTAACATACCAACATACTAACATACTAACATACTAACATACTAACATACTAACATACTAACATACTAACATACTAACATACTAACATACTAACATACTAACATACTAACATACCAAGATACTAACATACTAACATACTAACATACTAACATACTAACATACCAACATACTAACATACCAACATACTAACATACCAACATACCAACATACTAACATACTAACATACTAACATACAAACATACTAACATACCAACATACTTACATACCAACATACCAACATACTAATATACTAACATACTAACATACCAACATACTAACATACTAACATACTAACATACTAACATACTAACATACTTACATACTTACATACTAACATACCAACATACTAGCATACTAACATACTAACATACTAACATACTAACATACCAACATACTAACTTACTAACATACTAACATACTAACATACCAACATACCAACATACTAACATACTAACATACTAACATACCAACATACTAACTTACCAACATACTAACATACCAAAGTACTAACATACCAACATACTAACATACCAACATACTAACATACTAACATACTAACATACCAACATACTAACATACTAACATGCTAACATACTAACATACCACATACTAACATACTAACATACTAACATACTAACATACCAACATACTAACATACTAACATACTAACATACTAACATACTAACATACCAACATACTAACTTACTAACATACTAACATACTAACATACCAACATACCAACATACTAACATACCAACATACCAACATACCAACATACTAACATACCAACATACTAACATACCAACATACTAACATACTAACATACCAACATACTAACATACTAACATACCAACATACTAACATACTAACATACTAACATACTAACATACCAACATACTAACATACTAACATACCAACATACTAACATACTAACATACTAACATACTAACATACTAACATACTAACATACTAACATACCAATATACTAACATACCAACATACTAACATACTAACATACCAACATACTAACATACCAACATACTAACATACCAACATACCAACATACCAACATACCAACATACTAACATACTAACATACTAACATACTAATATACTAACATACTAACATACCAACATACCAACATACCAACATACCAACATACCAACATACTAACATACTAACATGCTAACATACTAACATACTAACATACTAACATACTAACATACCAACATACTAACATACTAACATACCAACATACTAACATACTAACATACCAACATACCAACATACTAACATACTAACATACTAACATACTAACATACTAACATACCAACATACTAACATACCAACATACCAACATACTAACATACTAACATACTAACATACTAACATACTAACATATCAACATACCAACATACCTACATACCAACATACCATCATACTAACATACTAACATACTAACATACTAACATACTAACATACTAACATACTAACATACTAACATACTAACATACTAACATACCAATATACTAACATACCAACATACTAACATACTAACATACCAACATACTAACATACCAACATACTAACATACCAACATACCAACATACCAACATACCAACATACTAACATACTAACATACTAACATACTAATATACTAACATACTAACATACCAACATACCAACATACCAACATACCAACATACCAACATACTAACATACTAACATGCTAACATACTAACATACTAACATACTAACATACTAACATACCAACATACTAACATACTAACATACCAACATACTAACATACTAACATACCAACATACCAACATACTAACATACTAACATACTAACATACTAACATACTAACATACCAACATACTAACATACCAACATACCAACATACTAACATACTAACATACTAACATACTAACATACTAACATATCAACATACCAACATACCTACATACCAACATACCATCATACTAACATACTAACATACTAACATACTAACATACTAACATACTAACATACTAACATACTAACATACTAACATACTAACATACTAACTTACTAACATACCAACATACTAACATACCAACATACTAACATACTAACATACTAACATACTAACGTACTAACATACCAACATACCAACATACTAACATACTAACATACTAACATACCAACATACTAACATACCAACATTCTAACATACTAACATACTAACATAACAACATGCTAACATACCAACATACTAACATACTAACATACTAACATACCAAAATACTAACATACTAACATACTAACATACTAACATACCAACATACTAACATACTAACATATTAACATACTAACATACTAACATACCAACATACTAACATACAAACATACTAGCATACCAACATACTAACATACTAACATACTAACATACTAACATACTAACATACTAACATACCAACATACTAACATACTAACATACTAACATACCAACATACTAACATACTAACATACTAACATACCAACATACTAACATACCAACATACTAACATACCAACATACCAACATACCAACATACCAACATACTAACATACTAACATACTAACATACTAATATACTAACATACTAACATACCAACATACCAACATACCAACATACCAACATACCAACATACTAACATACTAACATACTAACATACTAACATACTAACATACTAACATACCAACATACTAACATACTAACATACCAACATACTAACATACTAACATACCAACATACCAACATACTAACATACTAACATACTAACATACTAACATACTAACATACTAACATACCAACATACTAACATACCAACATACCAACATACCAACATACCAACATACTAACATACTAACATACTAACATACTAACATACTAACATACTAACATATCAACATACCAACATACCTACATACCAACATACCATCATACTAACATACTAACATACTAACATACTAACATACTAACATACTAACATACTAACATACTAACATACTAACATACTAACATACTAACATACCAACATACTAACATACCAACATACTAACATACTAACATACTAACATACTAACGTACTAACATACCAACATACCAACATACTAACATACTAACATACTAACATACCAACATACTAACATACCAACATACTAACATACTAACATACTAACATACCAACATGCTAACATACCAACATACTAACATACTAACATACTAACATACCAAAATACTAACATACTAACATACTAACATACTAACATACCAACATACTAACATACTAACATATTAACATACTAACATACTAACATACCAACATACTAACATACCAACATACTAACATACCAACATACTAACATACTAACATACTAACATACTAACATACTAACATTCTAACATACTAACATACCAACATACTAACATACTAACATACTAACATACCAACATACCAACATACTAACATACCAACATACTAACATACTAACATACTAACATACTAACATACCAACATACTAACATACCAACATACTAACATACTAACATACTAACATACTAACATACCAACATACTAACATACCAACATGATAAAATACTAACATACCAACATACCAACATACTAACATACCAACATACCAACATACTAACATACCAACATACCAACATACTAACATACCAACATACTAACATACTAACATACTAACTTACTAACATACCAACATACTAACATACTAACATACTAACATACTAACATACTAACATACCAACATACTAACATACCAACATACTAACATACTAACATACTAACATACCAACATACTAACATACTAACATACCAACATACTAACATACCAACATACTAACATACTAACATACTAACATACTAACATACTAACATACTAACATACTAACATACTAACATACTAACATACTAACATACTAACATACTAACATACCAAGATACTAACATACTAACATACTAACATACTAACATACTAACATACCAACATACTAACATACCAACATACTAACATACCAACATACCAACATACTAACATACTAACATACTAACATACAAACATACTAACATACCAACATACTTACATACCAACATACCAACATACTAATATACTAACATACTAACATACCAACATACTAACATACTAACATACTAACATACTAACATACTAACATACTTACATACTTACATACTAACATACCAACATACTAGCATACTAACATACTAACATACTAACATACTAACATACCAACATACTAACTTACTAACATACTAACATACTAACATACCAACATACCAACATACTAACATACTAACATACTAACATACCAACATACTAACTTACCAACATACTAACATACCAAAGTACTAACATACCAACATACTAACATACCAACATACTAACATACTAACATACTAACATACCAACATACTAACATACTAACATGCTAACATACTAACATACCACATACTAACATACTAACATACTAACATACTAACATACCAACATACTAACATACTAACATACTAACATACTAACATACTAACATACCAACATACTAACTTACTAACATACTAACATACTAACATACCAACATACCAACATACTAACATACCAACATACCAACATACCAACATACTAACATACCAACATACTAACATACCAACATACTAACATACTAACATACCAACATACTAACATACTAACATACCAACATACTAACATACTAACATACTAACATACTAACATACCAACATACTAACATACTAACATACCAACATACTAACATACTAACATACTAACATACTAACATACTAACATACTAACATACTAACATACCAATATACTAACATACCAACATACTAACATACTAACATACCAACATACTAACATACCAACATACTAACATACCAACATACCAACATACCAACATACCAACATACTAACATACTAACATACTAACATACTAATATACTAACATACTAACATACCAACATACCAACATACCAACATACCAACATACCAACATACTAACATACTAACATGCTAACATACTAACATACTAACATACTAACATACTAACATACCAACATACTAACATACTAACATACCAACATACTAACATACTAACATACCAACATACCAACATACTAACATACTAACATACTAACATACTAACATACTAACATACCAACATACTAACATACAAACATACCAACATACTAACATACTAACATACTAACATACTAACATACTAACATATCAACATACCAACATACCTACATACCAACATACCATCATACTAACATACTAACATACTAACATACTAACATACTAACATACTAACATACTAACATACTAACATACTAACATACTAACATACTAACATACTAACATACTAACATACCAACATACTAACATACCAACATACTAACATACTAACATACTAACATACTAACGTACTAACATACCAACATACCAACATACTAACATACTAACATACTAACATACCAACATACTAACATACCAACATTCTAACATACTAACATACTAACATAACAACATGCTAACATACCAACATACTAACATACTAACATACTAACATACCAAAATACTAACATACTAACATACTAACATACTAACATACCAACATACTAACATACTAACATATTAACATACTAACATACTAACATACCAACATACTAACATACAAACATACTAGCATACCAACATACTAACATACTAACATACTAACATACTAACATACTAACATACTAACATACCAACATACTAACATACTAACATACTAACATACCAACATACTAACATACTAACATACTAACATACCAACATACTAACATACCAACATACTAACATACCAACATACCAACAAACCAACATACCAACATACTAACATACTAACATACTAACATACTAATATACTAACATACTAACATACCAACATACCAACATACCAACATACCAACATACCAACATACTAACATACTAACATACTAACATACTAACATACTAACATACTAACATACCAACATACTAACATACTAACATACCAACATACTAACATACTAACATACCAACATACCAACATACTAACATACTAACATACTAACATACTAACATACTAACATACTAACATACCAACATACTAACATACCAACATACCAACATACCAACATACCAACATACTAACATACTAACATACTAACATACTAACATACTAACATACTAACATATCAACATACCAACATACCTACATACCAACATACCATCATACTAACATACTAACATACTAACATACTAACATACTAACATACTAACATAATAACATACTAACATACTAACATACTAACATACTAACATACCAACATACTAACATACCAACATACTAACATACTAACATACTAACATACTAACGTACTAACATACCAACATACCAACATACTAACATACTAACATACTAACATACCAACATACTAACATACCAACATACTAACATACTAACATACTAACATACCAACATGCTAACATACCAACATACTAACATACTAACATACTAACATACCAAAATACTAACATACTAACATACTAACATACTAACATACCAACATACTAACATACTAACATATTAACATACTAACATACTAACATACCAACATACTAACATACCAACATACTAACATACCAACATACTAACATACTAACATACTAACATACTAACATACTAACATTCTAACATACTAACATACCAACATACTAACATACTAACATACTAACATACTAACATACCAACATACTAACATACTAACATACTAACATACTAACATACTAACATACTAACATACCAACATACTAACATACTAACATACTAACATACCAACATACTAACATACTAACATACTAACATACTAACATACTAACATACCAACATACTAACATACCAACATACTAACATACTAACATACTAAGATACTAACATACTAACATACTAACATACCAACATACTAACATACCAACATACTAACATACTAACATACTAACATACCAACATACTAACATACTAACATACTAACATACTAACATACTAACATACTAACATACTAACATACTAACATACTAACATACTAACATACTAACATACCAACATACTAACATACTAACATACCAACATACTAACATACTAACATACTAACATACTAACATATTAACATACTAACATACTAACATACCAACATACTAACATACCAACATACTAACATACCAACATACTAACATACTAACATACTAACATACTAACATACTAACATACTAACATACTAACATACTAACATACCAACATACCAACATACTAACATACTAACATACTAACATACCAACATACTAACATACCAACATACTAACATACTAACATACTAACATACCAACATGCTAACATACCAACATACTAACATACTAACATACTAACATACCAAAATACTAACATACTAACATACTAACATACTAACATACCAACATACTAACATACTAACATATTAACATACTAACATACTAACATACCAACATACTAACATACCAACATACTAACATACCAACATACTAACATACTAACATACTAACATACTAACATACTAACATTCTAACATACTAACATACCAACATACTAACATACTAACATACTAACATACCAACATACCAACATACTAACATACCAACATACTAACATACTAACATACTAACATACTAACATACCAACATACTAACATACTAACATATTAACATACTAACATACTAACATACCAACATACTAACATACCAACATACTAACATACCAACATACTAACATACTAACATACTAACATACCAACATACTAACATACTAACATACTAACATACTAACATACTAACATACTAACATACCAACATACTAACATACTAACATATTAACATACTAACATACTAACATACCAACATACTAACATACAAACATACTAGCATACCAACATACTAACATACTAACATACTAACATACTAACATACTAACATACTAACATACCAACATACTAACATACTAACATACTAACATACCAACATACTAACATACTAACATACTAACATACCAACATACTAACATACCAACATACTAACATACCAACATACCAACAAACCAACATACCAACATACTAACATACTAACATACTAACATACTAATATACTAACATACTAACATACCAACATACCAACATACCAACATACCAACATACCAACATACTAACATACTAACATACTAACATACTAACATACTAACATACTAACATACCAACATACTAACATACTAACATACCAACATACTAACATACTAACATACCAACATACCAACATACTAACATACTAACATACTAACATACTAACATACTAACATACTAACATACCAACATACTAACATACCAACATACCAACATACCAACATACCAACATACTAACATACTAACATACTAACATACTAACATACTAACATACTAACATATCAACATACCAACATACCTACATACCAACATACCATCATACTAACATACTAACATACTAACATACTAACATACTAACATACTAACATACTAACATACTAACATACTAACATACTAACATACTAACATACCAACATACTAACATACCAACATACTAACATACTAACATACTAACATACTAACGTACTAACATACCAACATACCAACATACTAACATACTAACATACTAACATACCAACATACTAACATACCAACATACTAACATACTAACATACTAACATACCAACATGCTAACATACCAACATACTAACATACTAACATACTAACATACCAAAATACTAACATACTAACATACTAACATACTAACATACCAACATACTAACATACTAACATATTAACATACTAACATACTAACATACCAACATACTAACATACCAACATACTAACATACCAACATACTAACATACTAACATACTAACATACTAACATACTAACATTCTAACATACTAACATACCAACATACTAACATACTAACATACTAACATACTAACATACCAACATACTAACATACTAACATACTAACATACTAACATACTAACATACTAACATACCAACATACTAACATACTAACATACTAACATACCAACATACTAACATACTAACATACTAACATACTAACATACTAACATACCAACATACTAACATACCAACATACTAACATACTAACATACTAAGATACTAACATACTAACATACTAACATACCAACATACTAACATACCAACATACTAACATACTAACATACTAACATACCAACATACTAACATACTAACATACTAACATACTAACATACTAACATACTAACATACTAACATACTAACATACTAACATACTAACATACTAACATACCAACATACTAACATACTAACATACCAACATACTAACATACTAACATACTAACATACTAACATATTAACATACTAACATACTAACATACCAACATACTAACATACCAACATACTAACATACCAACATACTAACATACTAACATACTAACATACTAACATACTAACATACTAACATACTAACATACTAACATACCAACATACCAACATACTAACATACTAACATACTAACATACCAACATACTAACATACCAACATACTAACATACTAACATACTAACATACCAACATGCTAACATACCAACATACTAACATACTAACATACTAACATACCAAAATACTAACATACTAACATACTAACATACTAACATACCAACATACTAACATACTAACATATTAACATACTAACATACTAACATACCAACATACTAACATACCAACATACTAACATACCAACATACTAACATACTAACATACTAACATACTAACATACTAACATTCTAACATACTAACATACCAACATACTAACATACTAACATACTAACATACCAACATACCAACATACTAACATACCAACATACTAACATACTAACATACTAACATACTAACATACCAACATACTAACATACTAACATATTAACATACTAACATACTAACATACCAACATACTAACATACCAACATACTAACATACCAACATACTAACATACTAACATACTAACATACCAACATACTAACATACTAACATACTAACATACTAACATACTAACATACTAACATACCAACATACTAACATACTAACATACTAACATACTAACATATTAACATACTAACATACTAACATACCAACATACTAACATACCAACATACTAACATACCAACATACTAACATACTAACATACTAACATACTAACATACTAACATACTAACATACTAACATACTAACATACCAACATACTAACATACTAACATACTAACATACCAACATACTAACATACTAACATACTAACATACCAACATACTAACATACCAACATACTAACATACCAACATACCAACATACCAACAAACCAACATACTAACATACTAACATACTAACATACTAATATACTAACATACTAAAATACCAACATACCAACATACCAACATACCAACATACCAACATACTAACATACTAACATACTAACATACTAACATACTAACATATCAACATACCAACATACCTACATACCAACATACCATCATACTAACATACTAACATACTAACATACTAACATACTAACATACTAACATACTAACATACTAACATACTAACATACTAACATACTAACATACCAACATACTAACATACCAACATACTAACATACTAACATACTAACATACTAACGTACTAACATACCAACATACCAACATACTAACATACTAACATACTAACATACCAACATACTAACATACCAACATACTAACATACTAACATACTAACTTACCAACATGCTAACATACCAACATACTAACATACTAACATACTAACATACCAAAATACTAACATACTAACATACTAACATACTAACATACCAACATACTAACATACTAACATATTAACATACTAACATACTAACATACCAACATACTAACATACCAACATACTAACATACCAACATACTAACATACTAACATACTAACATACTAACATTCTAACATACTAACATACCAACATACTAACATACTAACATACTAACATACCAACATACCAACATACTAACATACCAACATACTAACATACTAACATACTAACATACCAACATACTAACATACTAACATATTAACATACTAACATACTAACATACCAACATACTAACATACCAACATACTAACATACCAACATACTAACATACTAACATACTAACATACCAACATACTAACATACTAACATACTAACATACTAACATACTAACATACTAACATACCAACATACTAACATACTAACATACTAACATACCAACATACTAACATACTAACATACTAACATACTAACATACTAACATACCAACATACTAACATACCAACATACTAACATACTAACATACTAAGATACTAACATACTAACATACCAACATACTAACATACCAACATACTAACATACTAACATACTAACATACCAACATACTAACATACTAACATACCATCATACTAACATACTAACATACTAACATACTAACATACTAACATACTAACATACTAACATACTAACATACTAACATACTAACATACTAACATACTAACATACTAACATACCAACATACTAACATACCAACATACTAACATACTAACATACTAACATACTAACGTACTAACATACCAACATACCAACATACTAACATACTAACATACTAACATACCAACATACTAACATACCAACATTCTAACATACTAACATACTAACATAACAACATGCTAACATACCAACATACTAACATACTAACATACTAACATACCAAAATACTAACATACTAACATACTAACATACTAACATACCAACATACTAACATACTAACATATTAACATACTAACATACTAACATACCAACATACTAACATACAAACATACTAGCATACCAACATACTAACATACTAACATACTAACATACTAACATACTAACATACTAACATACCAACATACTAACATACTAACATACTAACATACCAACATACTAACATACTAACATACTAACATACCAACATACTAACATACCAACATACTAATCTACCAACATACCAACATACCAACATACCAACATACTAACATACTAACATACTAACATACTAATATACTAACATACTAACATACCAACATACCAACATACCAACATACCAACATACCAACATACTAACATACTAACATACTAACATACTAACATACTAACATACTAACATACCAACATACTAACATACTAACATACCAACATACTAACATACTAACATACCAACATACCAACATACTAACATACTAACATACTAACATACTAACATACTAACATACTAACATACCAACATACTAACATACCAACATACCAACATACCAACATACCAACATACTAACATACTAACATACTAACATACTAACATACTAACATACTAACATATCAACATACCAACATACCTACATACCAACATACCATCATACTAACATACTAACATACTAACATACTAACATACTAACATACTAACATACTAACATACTAACATACTAACATACTAACATACTAACATACCAACATACTAACATACCAACATACTAACATACTAACATACTAACATACTAACGTACTAACATACCAACATACCAACATACTAACATACTAACATACTAACATACCAACATACTAACATACCAACATACTAACATACTAACATACTAACATACCAACATGCTAACATACCAACATACTAACATACTAACATACTAACATACCAAAATACTAACATACTAACATACTAACATACTAACATACCAACATACTAACATACTAACATATTAACATACTAACATACTAACATACCAACATACTAACATACCAACATACTAACATACCAACATACTAACATACTAACATACTAACATACTAACATTCTAACATACTAACATACCAACATACTAACATACTAACATACTAACATACCAACATACCAACATACTAACATACCAACATACTAACATACTAACATACTAACATACTAACATACCAACATACTAACATACTAACATATTAACATACTAACATACTAACATACCAACATACTAACATACCAACATACTAACATACCAACATACTAACATACTAACATACTAACATACCAACATACTAACATACTAACATACTAACATACTAACATACTAACATACTAACATACCAACATACTAACATACTAACATACTAACATACCAACATACTAACATACTAACATACTAACATACTAACATACTAACATACCAACATACTAACATACCAACATACTAACATACTAACATACTAAGATACTAACATACTAACATACTAACATACCAACATACTAACATACCAACATACTAACATACTAACATACTAACATACCAACATACTAACATACTAACATACTAACATACTAACATACTAACATACTAACATACTAACATACTAACATACTAACATACTAACATACCAACATACTAACATACTAACATACCAACATACTAACATACTAACATACTAACATACTAACATACTAACATATTAACATACTAACATACTAACATACCAACATACTAACATACCAACATACTAACATACCAACATACTAACATACTAACATACTAACATACTAACATACTAACATACTAACATACTAACATACTAACATACCAACATACTAACATACTAACATACTAACATACCAACATACTAACATACTAACATACTAACATACCAACATACTAACATACCAACATACTAACATACCAACATACCAACATACCAACAAACCAACATACTAACATACTAACATACTAACATACTAATATACTAACATACTAAAATACCAACATACCAACATACCAACATACCAACATACCAACATACTAACATACTAACATACTAACATACTAACATACTAACATATCAACATACCAACATACCTACATACCAACATACCATCATACTAACATACTAACATACTAACATACTAACATACTAACATACTAACATACTAACATACTAACATACTAACATACTAACATACCAACATACTAACATACCAACATACTAACATACTAACATACTAACATACTAACGTACTAACATACCAACATACCAACATACTAACATACTAACATACTAACATACCAACATACTAACATACCAACATACTAACATACTAACATACTAACATACCAACATGCTAACATACCAACATACTAACATACTAACATACTAACATACCAAAATACTAACATACTAACATACTAACATACTAACATACCAACATACTAACATACTAACATATTAACATACTAACATACTAACATACCAACATACTAACATACCAACATACTAACATACCAACATACTAACATACTAACATACTAACATACTAACATTCTAACATACTAACATACCAACATACTAACATACTAACATACTAACATACCAACATACCAACATACTAACATACCAACATACTAACATACTAACATACTAACATACTAACATACCAACATACTAACATACTAACATATTAACATACTAACATACTAACATACCAACATACTAACATACCAACATACTAACATACCAACATACTAACATACTAACATACTAACATACCAACATACTAACATACTAACATACTAACATACTAACATACTAACATACTAACATACCAACATACTAACATACTAACATACTAACATACCAACATACTAACATACTAACATACTAACATACTAACATACTAACATACCAACATACTAACATACCAACATACTAACATACTAACATACTAAGATACTAACATACTAACATACTAACATACCAACATACTAACATACCAACATACTAACATACTAACATACTAACATACCAACATACTAACATACTAACATACTAACATACTAACATACTAACATACTAACATACTAACATACTAACATACTAACATACTAACATACCAACATACTAACATACTAACATACCAACATACTAACATACTAACATACTAACATACTAACATACTAACATATTAACATACTAACATACTAACATACCAACATACTAACATACCAACATACTAACATATCAACATACTAACATACTAACATACTAACATACTAACATACTAACATACTAACATACTAACATACTAACATACCAACATACTAACATACTAACATACTAACATACCAACATACTAACATACTAACATACCAACATACTAACATACCAACATACTAACATACCAACATACCAACATACCAACATACCAACAAACCAACATACTAACATACTAACATACTAACATACTAATATACTAACATACTAAAATACCAACATACCAACATACCAACATACCAACATACCAACATACTAACATACTAACATACTAACATACTAACATACTAACATACTAACATACTAACATACCAACATACTAACATACTAACATACCAACATACTAACATACTAACATACACACATACCAACATACTAACATACTAACATACTAACATACTAACATACTAACATACTAACATACCAACATACTAACATACCAACATACCAACATACCAACATACCAACATACTAACATACTAACATACTAACATACTAACATACTAACATACTAACATATCAACATATCAACATACCTACAAACCAACATACCATCATGATGATGATGTTCGTCCGTCGTGATCGACGATGACCAAAAACTCAACCATAATAATAATAACAATAAATAATAAAATAATAAAGTTAATAGTGCGTTTTTAAATGACTAGCAAGTCCAATGCGCGCACAAAATGTTCTTTTACAGAATTGACAACAATAGAAGGTATCTGTGTGAGGTTGAGATGTTTTTTCTTTTCTACGTGTCCGCTTCTGTCTTGCAGTTTCTTGTCTGAATTCTTCTGCCGCTAGTGCTCCCGTTCTAATGCTGTAACGCCAAGCCGTTCTATCCTGAGCGAGGCTCTCCCAAGCGCCTACGTCAATGTTAAGATGTTTCAAGGATGACTTGAGCGTGTCTTTGAAACGCTTTTTCTGTCCACCAGCTTTTCGAAATCCTGCCTTGAGTTCTCCATAATATATTTGTTTTGGCAATCGCGAGTTCTCCATACGCACAAGATGGCCTGCCCAGCGTGCCTGCGCCTTCATAAGTATTGTGTGGATGCTTATTGAGGTTGATTTTTCCAAGATCTCGTAGTCTGGTACTTTGTCCCACCAATGGATGTTTAGTAATTTACGTAGGCAGGTAAGATGGAAATGATTTAACTTTCTTGCATGTCTAGCATACACTGTCCACGTTTCGCAGGCGTATAGTAAGGTTGGTATAACAGCAGCATGATATACTTGTAGTTTGGTGGTTGTTCTTATACCTCTTCTGTCCCATACATTTTTGCGTAATCCGCCAAATACAGCACTAGCTTTTGCCAGTCTCTTGTTAATTTCCACATCAATGTTGACATCGCGAGAGAGAGTGCTTCCAAGGTAAGTAAAATTGTCGACTACCTGCAGTTTTTCCTTATTGACGATGATGGAAGTAGCAGTATGTTGGCTATTTGATGTTGCTTGGTGCATGACTTCTGTTTTTTTGGTGTTAATAGTGAGACCAAAGTTGTTGCAGGCCTTTGAGAAGCGGTCTATGGTGCTCTGCATGTTTACGACAGAGTCAGCATACAATGCACAGTCGTCAGCATAAAGTAATTCTCTAACAGTACTAGATTTAGTTTTCCTGTTTGCTTTTAGACGACGTAAATTGAAAAGACCACCATCCGTTCTGTAATTGATCATTATGCCTGCTGTTTCATTACTATGGTGTGTTTCCGTTAACATGGCTGTAAATAACAGGCTGAAAAGAGTAGGGGCCAGCACACATCCCTGCTTTACACCATTTGTGACAGGGAATGCAGGAGATACTCCTCCGTCGCAGATAACACTAGCCATCATACCGTCATGAAATTGTCGTATCACAGTGACAAGTTTTGGGGGGCATCCGAACTTTGTAAGCACCTTCCACAGTCCTTCTCTGTTAACGGTATCGAATGCTTTAGTTAAGTCCACAAATGTTGCTAAGAGTTCACTATGTTGCTCTTGTGACTTTTCCTGAATTTGTCGTGCAGAGAATATCATATCAACTGTACCACGACCTGCACGAAAACCGCACTGACTCTCTGGGAGTAGCTCGTTTAGTAGAGAATTATTTAATCTGTTGAGTATGACACGAGCGAGAATTTTACCAGCTATAGACAAAAGTGATATGCCCCAATGATTATCGCAAG
This sequence comes from Meghimatium bilineatum, assembly GCA_034231615.1. Taxonomy (NCBI): domain Eukaryota; kingdom Metazoa; phylum Mollusca; class Gastropoda; order Stylommatophora; family Philomycidae; genus Meghimatium; species Meghimatium bilineatum. The sequence continues at coordinate 104,404,174 of CM067322.1, read as the reverse complement.
ACTGTTTGGTACCTTTGCCTTTATATAGGTGCACTATAGAAGCATCTTTTAGATCTTGAGGCAATGTACCTGAGTTCCAGAAAATACCAAAAATGTCAGTTAGTTTTTTAATCAGCAGTGGTCCGCCATTTTTATAAATTTCAGCAGGTAAGGCATCCAAACCTGGAGCTTTATCATTTGACATTTGTTTAATCGCTATAATAACCTCTTGACTGCTTGGAGGTATATCGAGTTCTTCTCTTATCCTAAGTTGTGGTATTCTGTTTATGACTTCTTCATTTATTACTGATGGTTTGTTTAGGATTTCTTCAAAATGTTCAGCCCAACGATTTAAGATGTCATTTTTATCAGTGAGAAGCTTCGACGAATCGGCATTTAATAGAGGTGGTGATCCCGATGAGTGTGGACCATAGATAGTTCTTAAAGCCTCATAGAATCGCTTATAGTCCTTTCTGTCTGCAAACATTTGAATTTCTTCAGCTTTTCGACTTAGCCATTTATCCTTTATCTCTCTAAGCTTCTTTTGACAAGTGTTACGGATCTTGTTATAGGCTACTTTCTTGGACGGTGAAGATGCTGCCCCTTGTAGTTTCTTGAAAGCTTTGTGTTTCTCTTCTAACAAGGATGTTATCTCAAAATTATTATCATCAAACCAGTCTTGGTGTCTATGTACCTTCACTCCCAAATGTTCCTTCGCTTTGGCGTAAATAATTCCTTTAAACGAAGCCCAGCTATCTTCAGATGTGGTATTAAGAAGATCTAAGTCTCCCAAGGCTACGTCGAGATCCTTGGAGAGATTATTTTTTATATCGTGGTTACTCAACCGATCAGTGTTTAGGCGTTTTTCTATCTTTTGTCCCTGTGGACGTCTTTTTCTTGCAATGGTGAAATTTAGTTTGGATACTATAAGCCGGTGATCAGTCCAGCATTCAGCTCCACACATTGCTTTTGTGACACGAACATCCTTGATGTCCCTTTTTCTGGTTATGATATAGTCTATAAGATGCCACTGCTTGGAGCGTGGATGCATCCAAGAGGTCTTTTTGCGCGTTGGCAAGCGAAACATAGTGTTGGTGATAGTGAGTTCGTGCACAGAACATAGCTTTAAAAGAAGGGAACCATTGCTGTTACATTTACCGATCCCATGACGTCCAAGAACACCTTGCCATGTCTGGAAGTCTTTGCCAACTCGGGCATTGAAATCACCCAGGATAATGAGTTTATCAGTTCTCGGTGTACCAGATATAGCGGCATCTAACTCTTCATAGAATTTATCCTTTTCCTCATCAGGATTTGTCATTGTCGGCGCATATGCAGAAAGTAATGTGGCAAAGTTATTTTTGCTCACTTGCAATCGCAACGACATCAAGCGATCGCTAATTCCTCGAGGCAGACCTGGAAGTTTCTGCACCAGAGATGATTTTATAGCAAAACCAACACCTGATTCACGCCTCTCTGTGTTTTTACGTCCTATCCAGAAGAATGTATACCCTCCACCTCTCTCTGTCAACTGACCCTCATCTGCAAACCGCGTTTCACTAAGTGCAACAATATCCAGATTATAACGGGCCAATTCTTTAGCAATTAGTGCTGTTCTTCTTTCTGGTCTGTTTACATCTGAGATATCCGTAAGTGTCCGAACATTCCATGAACCAACTAGGATTGATTCACACTTTGTTCTCTTCATATTTAATTAATAAAGATAAATAAATAAATGGGTTGAGAAATGACTAGCGCTGAAGTTGATTTATAGTGTGGAAGAGTTGCGCTAATCGTCAACCACACTCTCTCTCCTGAGTTTTATCTTGGTCCAGTGGCAAGACAAAGTCGAGACAACTGGGAGAAAATCAGGTGCAGTGGATGGCCAGAGCGTACTATGTGTCTAACTGTGCCCTATGCTGTCCACACAGCTCTGCTGTTAGCGCCTATGTACCCGTTGAGTTACCTGCCAACTTCTTCCGAGTATTTCGCCGCAAACAGACTTTTTAAGCCTAGGTAGACAAAGCCTTTGTTAACAATGCTAGGTTGACTTATTTCTTAGCACTGTGAGTGTCCATAGTAGCTACAGTGTGTCGCCCAATATCACATCGACTGTAACAGGTTGACACCGTGTAAAAATAGGGCAGACCATTTTGACACGGTCAGTGAGCCCGCCCCAGCGGCGAGAATAGGTCACCAAATGAGATACCATCATACTAACATACTAACATACTAACATACTAACATACTAACATACTAACATACTAACATACTAACATACTAACATACTAACATACTAACATACCAACATACTAACATACCAACATACTAACATACTAACATACTAACATACTAACGTACTAACATACCAACATACCAACATACTAACATACTAACATACTAACATACCAACATACTAACATACCAACATACTAACATACTAACATACTAACATACCAACATGCTAACATACCAACATACTAACATACTAACATACTAACATACCAAAATACTAACATACTAACATACTAACATACCAACATACTAACATACTAACATACTAACATACTAACATACCAACATACTAACATACCAACATACTAACATACCAACATACTAACATACTAACATACTAACATACTAACATACTAACATACTAACATACTAACATACCAACATACTAACATACTAACATACTAACATACCAACATACCAACATACTAACATACCAACATACTAACATACTAACATACTAACATACTAACATACCAACATACTAACATACTAATATATTAACATACTAACATACTAACATACCAACATACTAACATACCAACATACTAACATACCAACATACTAACATACTAACATACTAACATACCAACATACTAACATACTAACATACTAACATACTAACATACTAACATACTAACATACCAACATACTAACATACTAACATACTAACATACCAACATACTAACATACTAACATACTAACATACTAACATACTAACATACCAACATACTAACATACCAACATACTAACATACTAACATACTAAGATACTAACATACTAACATACTAACATACCAACATACTAACATACCAACATACTAACATACTAACATACTAACATACCAACATACTAACATACTAACATACTAACATACTAACATACTAACATACTAACATACTAACATACTAACATACTAACATACTAACATACCAACATACTAACATACTAACATACCAACATACTAACATACTAACATACTAACATACTAACATACTAACATACTAACATACTAACATACTAACATACTAACATACCAACATACTAACATACTAACATACTAACATACCAACATACCAACATACTAACATACTAACATACTAACATACCAACATACTAACATACCAACATACTAACATACCAACATACTAACATACTAACATACCAACATACTAACATACCAACATACCAACATACCAACATACCAACATACTAACATACCAACATACTAACATACCAACATACTAAAATACTAACATACCAACATACCAACATACTAACATACCAACATACCAACATACTAACATACCAACATACCAACATACTAACATACCAACATACTAACATACCAAAATACTAACATACCATCATACTAACATACTAACATACCAACATACTAACATACCAACATACTAACATACTAACATACTAACATACCAACATTTTAACATACCAACATACTAACATACTAACGTACTAACATACCAACATACTAACATACTAACATACTAACATACTAACATACCAACATACTAACATACTAACATATTAACATACTAACATACTAACATACCAACATACTAACATACCAAAATACTAACATACCAACATACTAACATACTAACATACTAACATACTAACATACCAACATACTAACATACTAACATATTAACATACTAACATACTAACATACCAACATACTAACATACCAACATACTAACATACCAACATACTAACATACTAACATACTAACATACTAACATACTAACATACTAACATACCAACATACTAACATACTAACATACTAACATACCAACATACTAACATACTAACATACTAACATACCAACATACTAACATACCAACATACTAATCTACCAACATACCAACATACCAACATACCAACATACTAACATACTAACATACTAACATACTAATATACTAACATACTAACATACCAACATACCAACATACCAACATACCAACATACCAACATACTAACATACTAACATACTAACATACTAACATACTAACATACTAACATACCAACATACTAACATACTAACATACCAACATACTAACATACTAACATACCAACATACCAACATACTAACATACTAACATACTAACATACTAACATACTAACATACTAACATACCAACATACTAACATACCAACATACCAACATACCAACATACCAACATACTAACATACTAACATACTAACATACTAACATACTAACATACTAACATATCAACATACCAACATACCTACATACCAACATACCATCATACTAACATACTAACATACTAACATACTAACATACTAACATACTAACATACTAACATACTAACATACTAACATACTAACATACTAACATACCAACATACTAACATACCAACATACTAACATACTAACATACTAACATACTAACGTACTAACATACCAACATACCAACATACTAACATACTAACATACTAACATACCAACATACTAACATACCAACATACTAACATACTAACATACTAACATACCAACATGCTAACATACCAACATACTAACATACTAACATACTAACATACCAAAATACTAACATACTAACATACTAACATACTAACATACCAACATACTAACATACTAACATATTAACATACTAACATACTAACATACCAACATACTAACATACCAACATACTAACATACCAACATACTAACATACTAACATACTAACATACTAACATTCTAACATACTAACATACCAACATACTAACATACTAACATACTAACATACCAACATACCAACATACTAACATACCAACATACTAACATACTAACATACTAACATACTAACATACCAACATACTAACATATTAACATACTAACATACTAACATACCAACATACTAACATACCAACATACTAACATACCAACATACTAACATACTAACATACTAACATACCAACATACTAACATACTAACATACTAACATACTAACATACTAACATACTAACATACCAACATACTAACATACTAACATACTAACATACCAACATACTAACATACTAACATACTAACATACTAACATACTAACATACCAACATACTAACATACCAACATACTAACATACTAACATACTAAGATACTAACATACTAACATACTAACATACCAACATACTAACATACCAACATACTAACATACTAACATACTAACATACCAACATACTAACATACTAACATACTAACATACTAACATACTAACATACTAACATACTAACATACTAACATACTAACATACTAACATACCAACATACTAACATACTAACATACCAACATACTAACATACTAACATACTAACATACTAACATACTAACATATTAACATACTAACATACTAACATACCAACATACTAACATACCAACATACTAACATACCAACATACTAACATACTAACATACTAACATACTAACATACTAACATACTAACATACTAACATACTAACATACCAACATACTAACATACTAACATACTAACATACCAACATACTAACATACTAACATACTAACATACCAACATACTAACATACCAACATACTAACATACCAACATACCAACATACCAACAAACCAACATACTAACATACTAACATACTAACATACTAATATACTAACATACTAAAATACCAACATACCAACATACCAACATACCAACATACTAACATACTAACATACTAACATACTAACATACTAACATATCAACATACCAACATACCTACATACCAACATACCATCATACTAACATACTAACATACTAACATACTAACATACTAACATACTAACATACTAACATACTAACATACTAACATACTAACATACCAACATACTAACATACCAACATACTAACATACTAACATACTAACATACTAACGTACTAACATACCAACATACCAACATACTAACATACTAACATACTAACATACCAACATACTAACATACCAACATACTAACATACTAACATACTAACATACCAACATGCTAACATACCAACATACTAACATACTAACATACTAACATACCAAAATACTAACATACTAACATACTAACATACTAACATACCAACATACTAACATACTAACATATTAACATACTAACATACTAACATACCAACATACTAACATACCAACATACTAACATACCAACATACTAACATACTAACATACTAACATACTAACATTCTAACATACTAACATACCAACATACTAACATACTAACATACTAACATACCAACATACCAACATACTAACATACCAACATACTAACATACTAACATACTAACATACTAACATACCAACATACTAACATACTAACATATTAACATACTAACATACTAACATACCAACATACTAACATACCAACATACTAACATACCAACATACTAACATACTAACATACTAACATACCAACATACTAACATACTAACATACTAACATACTAACATACTAACATACTAACATACCAACATACTAACATACTAACATACTAACATACCAACATACTAACATACTAACATACTAACATACTAACATACTAACATACCAACATACTAACATACCAACATACTAACATACTAACATACTAAGATACTAACATACTAACATACTAACATACCAACATACTAACATACCAACATACTAACATACTAACATACTAACATACCAACATACTAACATACTAACATACTAACATACTAACATACTAACATACTAACATACTAACATACTAACATACTAACATACTAACATACCAACATACTAACATACTAACATACCAACATACTAACATACTAACATACTAACATACTAACATACTAACATATTAACATACTAACATACTAACATACCAACATACTAACATACCAACATACTAACATATCAACATACTAACATACTAACATACTAACATACTAACATACTAACATACTAACATACTAACATACTAACATACCAACATACTAACATACTAACATACTAACATACCAACATACTAACATACTAACATACCAACATACTAACATACCAACATACTAACATACCAACATACCAACATACCAACATACCAACAAACCAACATACTAACATACTAACATACTAACATACTAATATACTAACATACTAAAATACCAACATACCAACATACCAACATACCAACATACCAACATACTAACATACTAACATACTAACATACTAACATACTAACATACTAACATACTAACATACCAACATACTAACATACTAACATACCAACATACTAACATACTAACATACACACATACCAACATACTAACATACTAACATACTAACATACTAACATACTAACATACTAACATACCAACATACTAACATACCAACATACCAACATACCAACATACCAACATACTAACATACTAACATACTAACATACTAACATACTAACATACTAACATATCAACATATCAACATACCTACAAACCAACATACCATCATACTAACATACTAACATACTAACATACTAACATACTAACATACTAACATACTAACATACTAACATACTAACATACTAACATACTAACATACTAACATACCAACATACTAACATACCAACATACTAACATACTAACATACTAACATACTAACGTACTAACATACCAACATACCAACATACTAACATACTAACATACTAACATACCAACATACTAACATACCAACATACTAACATACTAACATACTAACATACCAACATGCTAACATACCAACATACTAACATACTAACATACTAACATACCAAAATACTAACATACTAACATACTAACATACCAACATACTAACATACTAACATACTAACATACTAACATACCAACATACTAACATACCAACATACTAACATACCAACATACTAACATACTAACATACTAACATACTAACATACTAACATACTAACATACTAACATACCAACATACTAACATACTAACATACTAACATACCAACATACCAACATACTAACATACCAACATACTAACATACTAACATACTAACATACTAACATACCAACATACTAACATACTAATATATTAACATACTAACATACTAACATACCAACATACTAACATACCAACATACTAACATACCAACATACTAACATACTAACATACTAACATACCAACATACTAACATACTAACATACTAACATACTAACATACTAACATACTAACATACCAACATACTAACATACTAACATACTAACATACCAACATACTAACATACTAACATACTAACATACTAACATACTAACATACCAACATACTAACATACCAACATACTAACATACTAACATACTAAGATACTAACATACTAACATACTAACATACCAACATACTAACATACCAACATACTAACATACTAACATACTAACATACCAACATACTAACATACTAACATACTAACATACTAACATACTAACATACTAACATACTAACATACTAACATACTAACATACCAACATACTAACATACTAACATACCAACATACTAACATACTAACATACTAACATACTAACATACTAACATACTAACATACTAACATACTAACATACTAACATACCAACATACTAACATACTAACATACTAACATACCAACATACCAACATACTAACATACTAACATACTAACATACCAACATACTAACATACCAACATACTAACATACCAACATACTAACATACTAACATACCAACATACTAACATACCAACATACCAACATACCAACATACCAACATACTAACATACCAACATACTAACATACCAACATACTAAAATACTAACATACCAACATACCAACATACTAAAATACCAACATACCAACATACTAACATACCAACATACCAACATACTAACATACCAACATACTAACATACCAAAATACTAACATACCATCATACTAACATACTAACATACCAACATACTAACATACCAACATACTAACATACTAACATACTAACATACCAACATTTTAACATACCAACATACTAACATACTAACGTACTAACATACCAACATACTAACATACTAACATACTAACATACCAACATACTAACATACTAACATATTAACATACTAACATACTAACATACCAACATACTAACATACCAACATACTAACATACCAACATACTAACATACTAACATACTAACATACTAACATACCAACATACTAACATACCAACATGATAAAATACTAACATACCAACATACCAACATACTAACATACCAACATACCAACATACTAACATACTAACATACCAACATACTAACATACCAACATACCAACATACTAACATACTAACATACTAACATACTAACATACTAACATACCAACATACTAACATACTAACATACTAACATACTAACATACTAACATACTAACATACTAACATACCAACATACCAACATACTAACATACTAACATACTAACATACTAAAATACCAACATACTAACATACTAACATACTAACATACTAACATACTAACATACCAACATACCAACATACTAACATACTAACATACTAACATACCAACATACTAACATACCAACATACTAACATACTAACATACTAACATACCAACATGCTAACATACCAACATACTAACATACTAACATACTAACATACCAACATACTAACATACTAACATACCAACATACCAACATACTAACATACTAACATACTAACATACTAACATACTAACATACCAACATACTAACATACTAACATACCAACATACTAACATACCAACATACTAACATACTAACATACTAAGATACTAACATACTAACATACTAACATACCAACATACTAACATACCAACATACTAACATACTAACATACTAACATACCAACATACTAACATACTAACATACTAACATACTAACATACTAACATACTAACATACTAACATACTAACATACTAACATACTAACATACCAACATACTAACATACTAACATACCAACATACTAACATACTAACATACTAACATACTAACATACTAACATATTAACATACTAACATACTAACATACCAACATACTAACATACCAACATACTAACATATCAACATACTAACATACTAACATACTAACATACTAACATACTAACATACTAACATACTAACATACTAACATACCAACATACTAACATACTAACATACTAACATACCAACATACTAACATACTAACATACCAACATACTAACATACCAACATACTAACATACCAACATACCAACATACCAACATACCAACAAACCAACATACTAACATACTAACATACTAACATACTAATATACTAACATACTAAAATACCAACATACCAACATACCAACATACCAACATACCAACATACTAACATACTAACATACTAACATACTAACATACTAACATACTAACATACTAACATACCAACATACTAACATACTAACATACCAACATACTAACATACTAACATACACACATACCAACATACTAACATACTAACATACTAACATACTAACATACTAACATACTAACATACCAACATACTAACATACCAACATACCAACATACCAACATACCAACATACTAACATACTAACATACTAACATACTAACATACTAACATACTAACATATCAACATATCAACATACCTACAAACCAACATACCATCATACTAACATACTAACATACTAACATACTAACATACTAACATACTAACATACTAACATACTAACATACTAACATACTAACATACTAACATACTAACATACCAACATACTAACATACCAACATACTAACATACTAACATACTAACATACTAACGTACTAACATACCAACATACCAACATACTAACATACTAACATACTAACATACCAACATACTAACATACCAACATACTAACATACTAACATACTAACATACCAACATGCTAACATACCAACATACTAACATACTAACATACTAACATACCAAAATACTAACATACTAACATACTAACATACCAACATACTAACATACTAACATACTAACATACTAACATACCAACATACTAACATACCAACATACTAACATACCAACATACTAACATACTAACATACTAACATACTAACATACTAACATACTAACATACTAACATACCAACATACTAACATACTAACATACTAACATACCAACATACCAACATACTAACATACCAACATACTAACATACTAACATACTAACATACTAACATACCAACATACTAACATACTAATATATTAACATACTAACATACTAACATACCAACATACTAACATACCAACATACTAACATACCAACATACTAACATACTAACATACTAACATACCAACATACTAACATACTAACATACTAACATACTAACATACTAACATACTAACATACCAACATACTAACATACTAACATACTAACATACCAACATACTAACATACTAACATACTAACATACTAACATACTAACATACCAACATACTAACATACCAACATACTAACATACTAACATACTAAGATACTAACATACTAACATACTAACATACCAACATACTAACATACCAACATACTAACATACTAACATACTAACATACCAACATACTAACATACTAACATACTAACATACTAACATACTAACATACTAACATACTAACATACTAACATACTAACATACCAACATACTAACATACTAACATACCAACATACTAACATACTAACATACTAACATACTAACATACTAACATACTAACATACTAACATACTAACATACTAACATACCAACATACTAACATACTAACATACTAACATACCAACATACCAACATACTAACATACTAACATACTAACATACCAACATACTAACATACCAACATACTAACATACCAACATACTAACATACTAACATACCAACATACTAACATACCAACATACCAACATACCAACATACTAACATACCAACATACTAACATACCAACATACTAAAATACTAACATACCAACATACCAACATACTAACATACCAACATACCAACATACTAACATACCAACATACCAACATACTAACATACCAACATACTAACATACCAAAATACTAACATACCATCATACTAACATACTAACATACCAACATACTAACATACCAACATACTAACATACTAACATACTAACATACCAACATTTTAACATACCAACATACTAACATACTAACGTACTAACATACCAACATACTAACATACTAACATACTAACATACTAACATACCAACATACTAACATACTAACATATTAACATACTAACATACTAACATACCAACATACTAACATACCAACATACTAACATACCAACATACTAACATACTAACATACTAACATACTAACATACCAACATACTAACATACCAACATGATAAAATACTAACATACCAACATACCAACATACTAACATACCAACATACCAACATACTAACATACTAACATACCAACATACTAACATACCAACATACAAACATACTAACATACTAACATACTAACATACTAACATACTAACATACCAACATACTAACATACTAACATACTAACATACTAACATACTAACATACTAACATACTAACATACCAACATACCAACATACTAACATACTAACATACTAACATACTAAAATACCAACATACTAACATACTAACATACTAACATACTAACATACTAACATACCAACATACCAACATACTAACATACTAACATACTAACATACCAACATACTAACATACCAACATACTAACATACTAACATACTAACATACCAACATGCTAACATACCAACATACTAACATACTAACATACTAACATACCAACATACTAACATACTAACATACCAACATACCAACATACTAACATACTAACATACTAACATACTAACATACTAACATACCAACATACTAACATACTAACATACTAACATACTAACATACTAACATACTAACATACTAACATACTAACATACCAACATACCAACATACTAACATACTAACATACTAACATACTAACATACTAACATACTAACATACTAAAATACCAACATACTAACATACTAACATACTAACATACTAACATACTAACATACCAACATACCAACATACTAACATACTAACATACTAACATACCAACATACTAACATACCAACATACTAACATACTAACATACTAACATACCAACATGCTAACATACCAACATACTAACATACTAACATACTAACATACCAACATACTAACATACTAACATACTAACATACCAACATACCAACATACTAACATACTAACATACTAACATACCAACATACTAACATACCAACATACTAACATACCAACATACTAACATACTAACATACCAACATACTAACATACCAACATACCAACATACCAACATACCAACATACTAACATACCAACATACTAACATACCAACATACTAAAATACTAACATACCAACATACCAACATACTAACATACCAACATACCAACATACTAACATACCAACATACCAACATACTAACATACCAACATACTAACATACCAAAATACTAACATACCATCATACTAACATACTAACATACCAACATACTAACATACCAACATACTAACATACTAACATACTAACATACCAACATTTTAACATACCAACATACTAACATACTAACGTACTAACATACCAACATACTAACATACTAACATACTAACATACTAACATACCAACATACTAACATACTAACATATTAACATACTAACATACTAACATACCAACATACTAACATACCAACATACTAACATACCAACATACTAACATACTAACATACTAACATACTAACATACCAACATACTAACATACCAACATGATAAAATACTAACATACCAACATACCAACATACTAACATACCAACATACCAACATACTAACATACTAACATACCAACATACTAACATACCAACATACCAACATACTAACATACTAACATACTAACATACTAACATACTAACATACCAACATACTAACATACTAACATACTAACATACTAACATACTAACATACTAACATACTAACATACCAACATACCAACATACTAACATACTAACATACTAACATACTAAAATACCAACATACTAACATACTAACATACTAACATACTAACATACTAACATACCAACATACCAACATACTAACATACTAACATACTAACATACCAACATACTAACATACCAACATACTAACATACTAACATACTAACATACCAACATGCTAACATACCAACATACTAACATACTAACATACTAACATACCAACATACTAACATACTAACATACCAACATACCAACATACTAACATACTAACATACTAACATACTAACATACTAACATACCAACATACTAACATACTAACATACTAACATACTAACATACTAACATACTAACATACTAACATACTAACATACCAACATACCAACATACTAACATACTAACATACTAACATACTAACATACTAACATACTAACATACTAAAATACCAACATACTAACATACTAACATACTAACATACTAACATACTAACATACCAACATACCAACATACTAACATACTAACATACTAACATACCAACATACTAACATACCAACATACTAACATACTAACATACTAACATACCAACATGCTAACATACCAACATACTAACATACTAACATACTAACATACCAACATACTAACATACTAACATACTAACATACCAACATACTAACATACCAGCATACTAACATACAAACATACCAACATACTAACATACCAACATACTAACATACTAACATACTAACATACTAACATACCAACATACTAACATACTAACATACTAACATACTAACATACCAACATACTAACATACCAACATACTAACATACCAACATACTAACATACTAACATACCAACATACCAACATACTAACATACCAACATACTAACATACGAACATACTAACATACCAACATACTAACATACCAACATACTAACATACTAACATACTAACATACCAACATACTAACATACCAACATACTAACATACCAACATACTAACATACCAACATACTAACATACTAACATACTAACATACCAACATACTAACATACCAACATACTAACATACCAACATACTAACATACCAACATACTAACATACTAACATACTAACATACCAACATCCTAACATACCAACATACTAACATACCAACATACTAAAATACCAACATACTAACAAACCAACATACTAACATACTAACATACCAACATACTAACATACTAACATACTAACATACCAACATACTAACATACCAACATACAAACATACCAACATACTAACATACTAACATACCAACATACATACATACCAACATACTAACATACTAACATACCAACATACTAACATACTAACATACCAACATACTAACATACCAACATACAAACATACCAACATACTAACATACTAACATACTAACATACTAACATACTAAGATACCAACATACTAACATACTAACATACTAACATACTAACATACCAACATACTAACATACTAACAAACCAACATACCAACATACTAACATACTAACATACCAAAATACTAACATACTAATATACCAACATACTAACATACTAACATACCAACATACGAACATACTAACATACCACCATACTAACATACTAACATACCAACATACTAATATACCAACATACTAACATACTAACATACTAACATACTAACATACTAACATACTAACATACTAACATACCAACATACTAACATACTAACATACAAACATACTAACATACTAACATACTAACATACTAACATACTAACATACTAACATACCAACATACTAACATACTAACATACCAACATACTAACATACTAACATACCAACATACTAACATACCAACATACTAACATACCAACATACTAACATACTAACATACTAACATACTAACATACCAACATACTAACATACCACCATACTAACATACTAACATACTAACATACTAACATACTAACATACTAACATACTAACATACCAACATACTAACATACTAACATAATAACATACCAACATACTAACATACTAACATACTAACATACCAACATACTAACATACTAACATACCAACATACTAACATACTAACATACTAACATACCAACATACTAACATACTAACATACCAACATACTAACATACTAACATACCAACATACTAACATACCAACATACCAACATACTAACATACTAACATACTAACATACTAACATACTAACATACCAACATACTAACATACTAACATACCAACATACCAACATACTAACATACTAACATACCAACATACCAACATACTAACATACCAACATACTAACATACTAACATACCAACATACTAACATACTAACATACTAACATACTAACATACTAACATACCAACATACCAACATACTAACATACCAACATACTAACATACCAACATACTAACATACTAACATACCAACATACTAACATACTAACATACTAACATACCAACATACTAACATACCAACATACCAACATACTAACATACTAACATACTAACATACTAACATACTAACATACCAACATACTAACATACTAACATACCAACATACCAACATACTAACATACTAACATACCAACATACCAACATACTAACATACCAACATACTAACATACTAACATACCAACATACTAACATACCAACATACCAACGTACCAACATACTAACATACTAACATACCAACATACTAACATACTAACATACCAACATACCAACATACTAACATACTAACATACCAACATACCAACATACTAACATACCAACATACTAACATACTAACATACCAACATACTAACATACTAACATACTAACATACTAACATACCAACATACCAACATACTAACATACCAACATACTAACATACCAACATACCAACATACTAACATACTAACATACCAACATACCAACATACTAACATACCAACATACTAACATACCAACATACCAACATACCAACACATCCGTTCTTATCCTGACTTTGTGTCACTTTCATCTTTTACAGTATAAGAAACACAACCCCATACAAAAACACCATCAACCGAACCGCATACCCAGAACATCATGAACCGAACCGCATACCCAGAACATCATGAACCGGCATTAAGGGAATGACCGAGGGTGGTTATTATGTCTTCCTGTATGATAACTGTAACAATACTATACAGAAAATAGTATTTATACCAGGATTGTGCTTGTCCTGTTGGGGACATTACTCTGCACACCACTCACATGACGTCACGATGCAGACCAATAGCATGCCGTCACAATCAATGACGCCACGGTACTGATGTATTTCACTGAAACTTCAAAATTAAAATGTTGAAACTGAGTTCAGAAGCTAAATCATATATGTCAAGTATGTCATATGTTACATAAAGTTACATTGTAGAGCAATAACTGTTGCTGTAGCTACTGTCACATTGTAGAGCAATAACTGCTGCTGTAGCTACTGTCACATTGTAGAGCAATAACCGTTGCTGTAGCTACTGTCACATTGTAGAGCAATAACTGCTGCTGTAGCTAACTGTCACATTGTAGAACAATAACCGTTGCTGTAGCTACTGTCACATTGTAGAGCAATAACTGCTGCTGTAGCTAACTGTCACATTGTAGAGCAATAACTGCTGCTGTAGCTACTGTCACATTGTAGAGCAATAACTGCTGCTGTAGCTAACTGTCACATTGTAGAACAATAACCGTTGCTGTAGCTACTGTCACATTGTAGAACAATAACCGTTGCTGTAGCTACTGTCACATTGTAGAACAATAACCGTTGCTGTAGCTACTGTCACATTGTAGAACAATAACCGTTGCTGTAGCTACTGTCACATTGTAGAACAATAACCGTTGCTGTAGCTACTGTCACATTGTTGAACAATAACCGTTGCTGTAGCTACTGTCACATTGTAGAACAATAACTGCTGCTGTAGCTACTGTCACATTGTAGAACAATAACCGTTGCTGTAGCTACTGTCACATTGTAGAACAATAACCGTTGCTGTAGCTACTGTCACATTGTAGAGCAATAACTGCTGCTGTAGCTAACTGTCACATTGTAGAACAATAACCGTTGCTGTAGCTACTGTCACATTGTAGAGCAATAACTGCTGCTGTAGCTAACTGTCACATTGTAGAACAATAATTGCTGCTGTAGCTACTGTCACATTGTAGAGCAATAACTGCTGCTGTAGCTACTGTCACATTGTAGAACAATAACCGTTGCTGTAGCTACTGTCACATTGTAGAACAATAACCGTTGCTGTAGCTACTGTCACATTGTAGAACAATAATTGCTGCTGTAGCTACTGTCACATTGTAGAGCAATAACTGCTGCTGTAGCTACTGTCACATTGTAGAACAATAATTGCTACTGTAGCTACTGTCACATTGTAGAACAATAACCGTTGCTGTAGCTACTGTCACATTGTAGAACAATAATTGCTGCTGTAGCTACTGTCACATTGTAGAGCAATAACTGTTGCTGTAGCTACTGTCACATTGTAGAACAGTAACCATTGCTGTAGCTACTGTCACATTGTAGAACAATAACCGTTGCTGTAGCTACTGTCACATTGTAGAACAATAATTGCTGCTGTAGCTACTGTCACATTGTAGAGCAATAACTGCTGCTGTAGCTACTGTCACATTGTAGAGCAATAACTGCTGCTGTAGCTACTGTCACATTGTAGAACAATAACCGTTGCTGTAGCTACTGTCACATTGTAGAACAATAATTGCTGCTGTAGCTACTGTCACATTGTAGAACAATAATTGCTGCTGTAGCTACTGTCACATTGTAGAGCAATAACTGCTGCTGTAGCTACTGTCACATTGTAGAGCAATAACTGCTGCTGTAGCTACTGTCACATTGTAGAACAATAACCGTTGCTGTAGCTACTGTCACATTGTAGAACAATAACCGTTGCTGTAGCTACTGTCACATTGTAGAACAATAATTGCTGATGCTAGCTACTGTGACAGCAATCACAACTACTTACTCGTTTCTGCGAATATTTGTTTTCTTCTAATGTGGTTATAATGTAATTTGTTCCATCCATTTATTATGTCACCCTCTGCAGATATTCGGATATTATGTCACACTCTGCAGATATTCGGATGATCAGATTAATTTAAGATGCGCATTTAACACTCTGTGACGTTTATCACTCTGTGACGTTTAGCACTCTGTGACGTTTATCACTCTGTGACGTTTAGCACTCCGGAACGCTTATCACTCTGTGACGTTGGCAATCTGTGACGTTTATCACTCTGTGACGTTTAGCACTCTGTGACGTTTAGCACTCTGCGACGGACTTTTTAATAATAT
The DNA here is from genome assembly GCA_034231615.1 of Meghimatium bilineatum. NCBI lineage: Eukaryota > Metazoa > Mollusca > Gastropoda > Stylommatophora > Philomycidae > Meghimatium > Meghimatium bilineatum. The sequence goes on along the minus strand of CM067322.1, from coordinate 104,384,388 downwards.
TGGCAATTGATTGCAGCTGATTGTTTTAAGACTGAATTGTATGCACAGTGCTAGTGGAAGGTTTATATGCACAGTGCTACTGGAAGGTTTGTATGCACAGTGTTAGTGGAAGGTTTGTATACACATTGTTAGTGGTAGGTTTGTGGGGGAAATAATTCTCAAATTGAACACTGACGTTGACAGAAGTTATGAATTATGTATCTACGATATGGAAGGAAGATGTTCTTGCTGACTTTTATTCATGTTCCTCGGCAATCAAGTTCACAAGGCAGTAAACATCAATAGTTCATTCTTATTTCAGAAGATTATATAGGAGGAAACACAACTATTGATCCGTCCATACAATAATGAAACATCCAGGTAAAGACGGACATTAGAATCTCAAAAGGGACTAACAAAAAGTGAGGACTCCTGCCATACGAACTATGTCTGTCTCACTTTTGATTGTTTTCACTACAATATTGAAAAAATACTAAAAATCAAATAACACATACTTCCGTAGTCAAATATCACAAGCTATTTTGGCCGTGTGAAAAGCCTCTCTGTTTCTTATTCGCTTTTGTGCTTGCCCCGGGGGAGCTTCAGTTCTCATTCAATGCTCGCCAGCAGTTCTCTCTACCGAAGAGCTGCCTATTGTCACACTCCACACAAAGCACACACTATGCTGCAGTCCTTTTTCCCCCTCCCAGACCATACGCTACGCCCGATTCAGGAAAACGGCAATTCTAGCAATTGCTATGTCTTTGACTATTGTCCATACATAAATGGTGCTCGAGCACATCCTCCACATTTTCCTTCATTGCCGGCGAAGCCCCAAACAAAGATGCAGGATTCTGGTTGACATTATTTTTTAATTCATTACCATAGAAACCTGCAGAGAGATGTTTCACAAGTGTGAATTTTGACGTCAAAGCAATCCTCTTCAACTCTCTGAAGGGTGTCCGAACTATTTATAGCCTTGATTGATACATGTCCGGGCAATTTGTCTTGGCTTCACAGAAATCAATGGACGTTTACGAGAGACATAACACATATCCTTGTAAATGTGTTTAGCAGCAATAAATCTTCAATAAGACAAGATCGATGACTATTGCTGATTTCTACACGGCACTCAAGGTGAAGGTCACACGTAGATGGGCTTCGTTACGCCAGCTAATTTGATTGTCAGCATAGCGTCTAGTTTCATATTGTTTTCAATTTTGATGAATAGAAAACTTCAAATCTCATCTGTGTGCAATGATTTCACAAGATTTTAAATGTTTAGAATACTTTAAATTTCAGCTATATTCAATGATTTCACAAGGTTTTAGATACTAGATTACTCCACATCTCATTTGTGTGCAATGATTTCACAAGGTTTTAGAGGTCTAGATTACTCCAAACCTCAGCTATGTGCAATGATTTAATTTTGGTTGGATTCCAGCATTGCGAATGGATTACTATCTTATCAGTGTTAAAAGATTAGCTAAAATCCATATGTAGGTAATGTTACATAAATAATGTTACATAAGTAATGTTACGTAAGTAAATGTTACACAGCAATAGTAAATACAGCAATATTGCATACAGTTCTTGATTAGAAACTGGCCTCACAGAACGTGGGGCATTCCCATAAGTGCTCCGTCCTCTGTTCCAGCAGCCAACCGGCTCGGTGTTTCTAGTCTATTGCCGCCAAAAACAGACGTCCACATCAGAGCACAACTCTGATCCTTGCGACAGTTTTATATGTTGTTCCGTCCACCTACGTCGTATCCGTAACTAGTTCAAGCACAACGTCGCCCTGTCGGAACAACATGGTAACTGTTATCGAAGGTTACGACTACGGGATTGTATAGATGACGTGCCATGAAGCTTCTATAAGAAGATAACCTCAATATAAAGGCATGTCATCTACTACGGTTTTCTGTTGCATGGTTGGTTTGTCTAGTGAGCCATTGGTGAGACACAGACGCAACCGCATGCGCATTATTGCATACAGTAATGTTGCATAAGTAATGCTACATAAATAATGTTACATAAGTAATGTTACATATAGTAATATAACGTGCAGTAATGATGCTTACAGTAATATTACGTACAGTAATGTTGCATACAGTAATATTACGTACAGTAATGTTGCATACAGTAATGTTAGATACAGTAATGCTACATACAGTACTGTTACAAAGTAATGCTACATAAGTAATGTTACATAAGCAATGCTACATACAGTAATGTTACATACAGTAATGCTACATACAGTAATGTTACATACAGTAATGTTACATACAGTAATGTTACATACAGTAATGTTCAGTGGCGTAGCGAGAGGGGGGCGGAGGTGCGGACCGCCCCGGGCGGCATCATCGGTAGGGCGGCAAATTTATTTTCTTCCAGTCTTTCACAATCACTGACATATTTTTTTCATGTCACAAGGGCGGAAAATTATGATTCCGCCCCGGGCGCCATTGACCCACGCTACGCCACTGGTAATGTTACATACAGTAATGTTACATACAGTAATGTTACATACAGTAATGTTACATACAGTAATGTTACATACAGTAATGTTACATACAGTAATGTTACAGAGAAATTTTAAGAACAACACATAAATAATGAAATAAAATGTACAGAGAACGACCAGAATTTCTAGATGCAAGGCTGAGCGCACAATTTTGGAAGATCATATAGAAGAGACATGTGGAGTCACTAATCTCTAGGCGTAGTTGGAAGAAAATACGGAGCAGACACATGCAGTCACTATCTCTTGGCGTATTTGGAAGAAAATACGGAGCAGACACATGGAGCCACTAATCTCTAGGCGTAGTTGGAAGAAAATACGGAGCAGACACATGGAGCCACTAATCTCTTGGCGTATTTGGAAGAAAATACGGAGCAGACACATGAGTCTCACATGTGTAAAATTAACTCATACCATTTATTAACACCCAAGTGGTGTTAATATTAACGAACTCACATTTTGTGGTTCTGCTATATGAGAGCGGTAGCCATCTCCTCTCCCTCGCAGATTTACTTTCTTGATTAATTCGGTGCACGATTAAGACTGGGTAGATCTGGAAGCCGTTACGAAATGAAAAAACATTTCTGCCTCAACTGGAGAATCAACCCAGGAACATTCATATGCGAAGCCAGTGCGCTAACCACTGCGATAAGTGGCCCTCACGCGGTTATGTGGCATAGCTGGAAGATCATACAAAGGAGACACGTGAAGTCATTTACCTGTGGAGATAATTGCAAGATGATGCACAGGAGATACAAAGTCACTAATATGTAGGCGTAATTATAAGATCATATGGGGGAGACACATGAAGTTATTAATCATTGGATATTGTTGCAAGATCATACAGAGGAGATATAATGATTTACTAATCTGTAGACCTAGACGGACGATCATACAGAGAATATTCCTAGAGCCACTAATATGTGGCAATAATTGCAAGATCATACAGAGAATATTCCTAGAGCCACTAATATGTGGCAATAATTGCAAGATCATACAGAGAATATTCCTAGAGCCACTAATATGTGGCAATAATTGCAAGATCATACAGAGAATATTCCTAGAGCCACTAATATGTGGCAATAATTGCAAGATCATACAGAGAATATTCCTAGAGCCACTAATATGTGGCAATAATTGCAAGATCATACAGAGAATATTCCTAGAGCCACTAATATGTGGCAATAATTGCAAGATCATACAGAGAATATTCCTAGAGCCACTAATATGTGGCAATAATTGCAAGATCATACAGAGAATATTCCTAGAGCCACTAATATGTGGCAATAATTGCAAGATCATACAGAGAATATTCCTAGAGCCACTAATATGTGGCAATAATTGCAAGATCATACAGAGAATATTCCTAGAGCCACTAATATGTGGCAATAATTGCAAGATCATACAGAGAATATTCCTAGAGCCACTAATATGTGGCAATAATTGCAAGATCATACAGAGAATATTCCTAGAGCCACTAATATGTGGCAATAATTGCAAGATCATACAGAGAATATTCCTAGAGCCACTAATATGTGGCAATAATTGCAAGATCATACAGAGAATATTCCTAGAGCCACTAATATGTGGCAATAATTGCAAGATCATACAGAGAATATTCCTAGAGCCACTAATATGTGGCAATAATTGCAAGATCATACAGAGAATATTCCTAGAGCCACTAATATGTGGCAATAATTGCAAGATCATACAGAGAATATTCCTAGAGCCACTAATATGTGGCAATAATTGCAAGATCATACAGAGAATATTCCTAGAGCCACTAATATGTGGCAATAATTGCAAGATCATACAGAGAATATTCCTAGAGCCACTAATATGTGGCAATAATTGCAAGATCATACAGAGAATATTCCTAGAGCCACTAATATGTGGCAATAATTGCAAGATCATACAGAGAATATTCCTAGAGCCACTAATATGTGGCAATAATTGCAAGATCATACAGAGAATATTCCTAGAGCCACTAATATGTGGCAATAATTGCAAGATCATACAGAGAATATTCCTAGAGCCACTAATATGTGGCAATAATTGCAAGATCATACAGAGAATATTCCTAGAGCCACTAATATGTGGCAATAATTGCAAGATCATACAGAGAATATTCCTAGAGCCACTAATATGTGGCAATAATTGCAAGATCATACAGAGAATATTCCTAGAGCCACTAATATGTGGCAATAATTGCAAGATCATACAGAGAATATTCCTAGAGCCACTAATATGTGGCAATAATTGCAAGATCATACAGAGAATATTCCTAGAGCCACTAATATGTGGCAATAATTGCAAGATCATACAGAGAATATTCCTAGAGCCACTAATATGTGGCAATAATTGCAAGATCATACAGAGAATATTCCTAGAGCCACTAATATGTGGCAATAATTGCAAGATCATACAGAGAATATTCCTAGAGCCACTAATATGTGGCAATAATTGCAAGATCATACAGAGAATATTCCTAGAGCCACTAATATGTGGCAATAATTGCAAGATCATACAGAGAATATTCCTAGAGCCACTAATATGTGGCAATAATTGCAAGATCATACAGAGAATATTCCTAGAGCCACTAATATGTGGCAATAATTGCAAGATCATACAGAGGAGATATAAGGAGTCACTAATCTGTAGATGTAAACTAAAATTCATACAGAGGAGATACATAAAGTCATTAATCTGTAGATGTAAACTAAAATTCATACAGAGGAGATACATAAAGTCATTAATCTGTAGATGTAAACTAAAATTCATACAGAGGAGATACATAAAGTCATTAATCTGTAGATGTAAACTAAAATTCATACAGAGGAGATACATAAAGTCATTAATCTGTAGATGTAAACTAAAATTCATACAGAGGAGATACATAAAGTCATTAATCTGTAGACGTAGTCTGAAAATCACACAGAAGAGAAACATTCAAAACGTAATATTCAAGTCAGAAATATGGTCGCAAAAAAACAATAACCGAGGATAACAAGACGGCTGAGATTTGTCACAGCATAAAGTCAACAAAAACATATATGAAATCATATGTAATTGTGACATATATGAAATCATATGTATTTGTGACATATATGAAATCATATGTAATTGTGACATATATGAAATCATATGTAATTGTGACATATATGAAATAATATGTAATTGTGACATATATGAAATCATATGTAATTGTGACATATATGAAATCATATGTAATTGTGACATATATGAAATCATATGTAATTTTGACATATATGAAATCATATGTAATTGTGACATATATGAAATCGTATGTAATTGTGACATATATGAAATCATATGTAATTGTGACATATATGAAATCATATGTAATTGTGACATATATGAAATCATATGTAATTGTGACATATATGAAATCATATGTAATTGTGACATATATGAAATCATTTGTAATTGTGACATATATGAAATCATATGTAATTGTGACATATATGAAATCATATGTAATTGTGACATATATGAAATCATATGTAATTGTGACATATATGAAATCATATGTAATTGTGACATATATGAAATCATATGTAATTGTGACATATATGAAATCATATGTAATTGTGACATATATGAAATCATATGTAATTGTGACATATATGAAATCATATGTAATTGTGACATATATGAAATCATATGTAATTGTGACATATATGAAATCATATGTAATTGTGACATATATGAAATCATATGTAATTGTGACATATATGAAATCATATGTAATTGTGACATATATGAAATCATATGTAATTGTGACATATATGAAAACGTTGGTAGTTGTGACATATATGAAAACGTTGGTAGTTGTGACATATATGAAAACGTTGGTAGTTGTGACATATATGAAAACGTTGGTAGTTGTGACATATATGAAAACGTTGGTAGTTGTGATGGCAATGGTGATTCTGTTGCTAGTATACTGTTAATCTGTCATGTTGTGATGGCAAATTGGGGATCTCCCTAGCGTAGTGTTCGCCATGTGTTCAAGAGGTCATGAGTTCGAATCCGGTTCCTGTCGTCTTGTTTACAAAGTGAGTTTCTTCGGAAATCCCTGTGTATTATCATTTGAAGCTACGGAGTTACGTGCTATGAGTGGTACTCTAGGCAGACGACGTGCCGCTTCGTTGAGAGTGACGGAATCTTTGACCTTTTTTTTTTTGGTGATGGCAACGGTGATTCAGTTTCTCGCGTACCGTTAATCGGTCATGTTCGATCACTTGTAATGTATGTTCGATATTCACTTCACTTGAACAATGTTCACCGATATTCACTTCACTTGAACAATGTTCACCCACACATAGGGTTCTCATGTTGACTCATTGCCATGAGCCTGGTACTAGTGTGAACTTGCTAAAGTATTCTGAAAGCAGAGAATATGATGTGACATCCTCAGCGCAATTTTGTCCAAATCTTCTAGACTTCATACTACACTTGAACGTCTCAAACATGGTGGTACCAGTTCCCAGACAAATATTGAACCAAGTTCTGAGTGAAGTATAACTATGTATTTTGCGTAAGAATAGTATAAAATAGCTAGTTATTTCACATAAAAAGTATAGCTAGTTATTTCACATAAACAGTATAGCTAGTTACTTCACGTAAAATAGTACAGCTAGATATTTCTCATAAAAGAGTATAATATATTTAGTTATTTCACATAGAATAGAATAAATATGTATTTCACATAAAATAATGTAGTTGTTTATTTCACATAAAATAATTTAGTACACTATTTCACATAAAACTGTAGAATATAACTAGGTATTTCACATTAAATAGTATAAAATTAGCCGAAGATTTATATGTCGGGCCATAGAAAACCGCAAGAAACCGTCGACACAACCCATTTCCATTCTCTGGACTGCATCCTGCTGAAATCTAGTAGGACCATAGTCCTGCTACAAGAGAAATTCAGCAGGGGATTGAGAATGAACGCAGAAAAAAAAAGAGGAAGAAAATAGTATAATATAATTAGTTTTTTCACATAAAATAGTATAGCTATATATTTCACATAAATTAATAAAGCTAGGTATTTCATACAAAATAATATAGCTAGATATTTCACATAAATTAATAAAGCCAGGTATTTCATATAAAATGATATAGCTAGGCATTTCAAATACAATGGGGCACTTTAATAGTATTCTCACTTTCTTCCAGATTTCAATTTTCCCGCTAGCTATTGTGACGGTGCGTCCAATCTTGAGCGCAAGAGCACTCCTGCAGAGTGTAGTCGGTTCATACATAGTACTTCAACCCAAATCATCTCAGGGATATAAGCCCACGGACCGCTGGATCAGCAACCACGTCTTGTCAAAGACACGAGCCTGTAAACTCTGAATTATCACAAACTTTATCTACAACCGTGCTCATGTCACAAATACTATCTAGAAATACTGGCACAACACAAACATTATCTACAACCATGTTCACAACACAAACTTTACCTACATCAATGATCACAACACAAACTTTATCTACAGCAATGATCACAACACAAACTTTATGTACGACAAACTACACATTACAAACATGGTTTGCAACAACTCTTACATTACAAAATTTATCCACAGCAATGTTCACATTACACACATTATCTACAAAAATATTCACATAAAAAATAGTATATACGACAACTTTCACATCACAAACATATTCTAAACAACTTTCACAACACACACATTGTCTACAATAACTTTCACATCATACACATCCACAACCAAAAACTCCACATCCTAAAATTGGGAATCAAATGATAACAATAGTTTGTACTAAAAATGTGAGCGATTTCGTCACAAATAGCGACCTAAGAAATAAAACACACCAAGAATTTGTTTCAAATGTTATAAGAAAACGCAGATGGACATACCTGGGGCACGTTCTTAGACTAGATAAAACAGAATGAACCAGTAAGCCCTTGTGTGGACACCTGAGGAGAAAGAAAAAGAGGAAGGCCTGAAATTACCCTACAAAACACCATACATAAAGAAGGAGAAATAATAGGTTGCAAGTCCGTACAAGAACTAAAAGTACAGGTATCTGACTGCAACGCATGGACAGTCATAACCTCTGCCCCTACGTGCTGCATGTGGCAAAAAAGGAATAAACTAATTTGTACTAGACGAAGAATATTTTCATGACATCAGCAAATAGAACATTAAGTGACCAGTTCGTCCATCACTACACTCACACCTCTTTGCCGACAATAAATATGGTTCCTTGTGTCTGCAAACATTGAGCATGGGTTCCAGACAACAATTAGAGGCAGTTTTTCCTCTTGTGGAGTCCAACTAAAGTATACTTCCGTGACCTTAAGATGCGCTAAAGTGCAGAGGTTAGGTTTTCAGATCGTGTCAGAAAATATTGAGAAGCACCCTGATTCTTGGGATGAGCGGAGAGCTTCAATTGTGGGTCGCATCTATTGTTACCATTACATTCATGAGTGACAGATTACTGAATGGGTTCCTTTTCAATTCTTTCCATTGCAAGTGTCATAGTCCTGCCTGGTTTCCACTTCATGATGACCGATGTATGCCCACTTCTGAAAAATTTGAGAAAATGCCAATTCTGAATTCTAATGATAATATGGTCACTATGTCTGATGATTATAACTCTGTCAGTCATGTCGGAAAATGTGAACTCCTCGTGTCCGAATTGTCTGCTTGGTGGTGTTCACACAAGGTGTGCTATTGTTCAACACTATTTGCACTACTAAATTAACGGTAAACTTTTTGTCTTTAAGACTTTCTCAGTTTCTCTACACAGCTTAGCTGATTGTAATGGCACCACTGACCTGTATGCTCATAGTGTCCCATGTGACCGCGTCACTTCACGTGGTTCACATCTACATCTACATGATTATAGCTACGTTTGTATATGACAAACTGTTATCTAGATATATAATGTAGGTATAGCTATGTTTGTATATGACAAACTGTTATCTAGATATATAATGTAGGTATAGCTATGTTTGTATATGACAAACTGTTATCTAGATATATAATGTAGGTATAGCTACTTTTGTATATGACAAACTGTTATCTAGATATATAATGTAGGTATAGCTATGTTTGTATATGACAAACTGTTATCTAGATATATAATGTAGGTATAGCTATGTTTGTATATGACAAACTGTTATCTAGATATATAATGTAGGTATAGCTATGTTTGTATAAACGTGCTAGATTTTCTATGCGAATGTACTAGATGAAAGTTGAATTAGCAACACTAGTCACGCTAGACTTGAAGGTTGTGTTGCAGATTTAGCTTTAGATGTGACAATAGAAGGTATAGTGACAATAGAAGGTATAGTGACAATAGAAGGTATAGTGACAATAGAAGGTATAGTGACAATAGAAGGTTGCAGGAGGAGATGTTTGAAGTAATCATTGTACTGTATTTTGGGAGATCAGATGCATACTTGCAGGAGGAGATGTTTGAAGTAATCATTGTACTGTATTTTGGGAGATCAGATGCATACTTGCAGGAGGAGATGTTTGAAGTAATCATTGTGCTATATTTTGGGAGATCAGATGCATACTTGCAGGAGGAGATGTTTGAAGTAATCATTGTGCTGTATTTGGGAAATCAGATGCATACTTGCAGGAGGAGATGTTTGAAGTAATAATTGTGCTGTATTTTGCTCTACTTATGATGGGAACAAATGGAAATCTACTAGAAACGTATTTCATAGTTTGTGAAAATAAGAAAAATTAGTGAATTAAGTGTCAAGCTTGGACATCAATATAAACCATCTGTATACCTCTTGCTCGCCTTTCTTCGACTTTACCCTCAAGTAAGGTCTTCAACATTGTGTCATGTCCTTTAATGTGTCCAAAATATTTTATTTGCTTAATATTTATTTCCTTAAATAATTCTTTGTTCACATTAAGTGTTATTGGAACATCTTTTTTTATTTTATTTTCTTTCCATAATTTTCTCCATATTCTTCTCTATACCCACAACTCATAGGCGTCAATTCTGTCTTCCAAGTGTTTGTTTACCATTTGTAAATATGTGTCCGAGATATTGATAATGTTTTACTTGTTGTAGTTTCTCTCCATGTATGTTTATGTTTAGTTCTTGTTCTTCTGTTTCTTTGCTGATTATGGTGGTTTTTTTTAAATATTTATATCCAGTCCATATTCATTACTTGATTTATTGACTTGATCTATTAGTCTTTGTAGTTCATGTTCACTTTCTGCCAAAAGAACAGTGTCATCTACATATCTCAGGTTGTTTATTATTTTCCCATTGATCTTGAGTCCTGGTATTTCTTCTATATTTTTAAAGATATTCTTTGTGTAGATATTAAATAGGTTTGGTGATAAAATGCATCCTTGTCTTACCCCTCTTCTTATTTCTATGTATGGAGAGTAGCTTTTTTCACACCTTATTGATCACACCTTATTTTTCACACCTTATTAAAGAGACAACCGTAAGTCAACAATAGGGAATGTCCATCCCTAGACAAAAAGTCTGTGACGGCACGCGAGGCGGAGGAATCCAAATGGATCAACGGCTCAAACGGCGAAACAGCAAAGTGTGTGGCGCACAAGAGGCAAGTTCTGGGCATAGTAATGAATATTGGCTGGCCACCGTGGAAAAGACTGGGACCTTATCACGTACACCCCAAAGTCAAGCAACGGATGAACAACATCTAAAGTTTAGGAAACAACATATTAGAATAGGAACATGGAATGTCAGAACACTACACCAATCAGGAAAGCTAGAAAATTTAATATTAGAGGCAGAAGCATTAGAACAAGTGGGAGAGTAACATTACACGATGGACAGGTTACAGTCTAGCAGAGTGCACCACCAAGACAAGAGACAGAAGATGTTGGAGATACGTTGCAGCAAACCTTCGTTGCGGAGACGGCACTTGATGATGATGATGATTGATACAGTCTGTTCCTAATATATATTTCTAATCAGTCTGATGTCTTTTCCATCTATGCCTATTTCTTGAAGACATTTTATTAATTTTTCATGTTGGACTCTGTCAAAGGCCTTGCTGTAGTCTATGAAGCAAATATAGATACTTCTGTGGACTTCTATATATTTATGTATCACTAGTCTTTTATTTTTTTTCTAAAATAATGACCGCTATTAATGTAATTATCAATGGTTAATTGAAATTCGCCATGGCGTGTGTGTTTTTCCATACATCAAATATGTCATGTGAGATCTGATGGAGAAAACACTTGCACATTTACACAAAATTTAGAAACATTCTTGTTGCAAGGGAAGTAATTCATAATAAATGTATTTCTCTATCGCTAAAATGAGTTACATTTCTTATTATTGTTGTCCATAATATTGTCATTTAATTGTCCAGAATACTGCTGACATTTTATGGACATATAATTTCTAATCCCGTCTGCTATGTCTTGACTTTTGATTACACGCGATCTACATTAAAGGTTTCCAACACGTCTCGGTACGCGCTTCTTCAGCGCCGCCCTAGAGTCTACAAAAACAAGTATGTCTGATTATCCTTCACATACTTTTCTACTAAATATCATTCAACAACTGTATTTTCTGTACACCACACCACCCACGACAGCTCAGTGCCCCCCACCCCAATCAAAGTTAAATACAAATATGACAGCTTTACACCAGGTAATGTTTTATTCAACAACGTTCAGCAAATGCATTTTTCTGTACACGCATCTCCCATCTCCGCCGCTCCCAAACTGCTCAGTCCCCCCCCCAATTTTGCTTTGTACCTTACTCCATGAAAACGATATGGTTGGGGTGGGGGGGGGATTGCCTACGTGGAGAACCATTGAACCCAAACTACATGTATCGCTATTTCAGCTTCACCCACAAACTACATGTATCGCTATTTCAGCGTCACCCACAAACTACATGTATCGCTATTTCAGCTTCACCTACAAACTACATGTATCGCTATTTCAGCTTCACCCACACACTACATGTATCGCTATTTCAGCTTCTCCCACAAACTACATGTATCGCTATTTCAGCTTCACCCACACACTACATGTATCGCTATTTCAGCTTCACCCACAAACTACATGTATCGCTATTTCAGCTTCACCCACACACTACATGTATCGCTATTTCAGCTTCACCCACACACTACATGTATCGTTATTTCAGCTTCACCCACAAACTACATGTATCGCTATTTCAGCTTCACCCACAAACTACATGTATCGCTATTTCAGCTTCACCCACACACTACATGTATCGCTATTTCAGCTTCACCCACACACTACATGTATCGCTATTTCAGCTTCACCCACACACTACATGTATCGCTATTTCAGCTTCACCCACAAACTACATGTATCGCTATTTCAGCTTCACCCACAAACTTCATGTATCGCTATTTCAGCTTCACCCACAAACTACATGTATCGCTATTTCAGCTTCACCCACAAACTACATGTATCGCTATTTCAGCTTCACCCACACACTACATGTATCGCTATTTCAGCTTCACCCACACACTACATGTATCGCTATTTCAGCTTCACCCACAAACTACATGTATTGCTATTTCAGCTTCACTCACACACACTACATGTATCGCTATTTCAGCTTCACCCACAAACTACATGTATCGCTATTTCAGCTTCACCCACAAACTACATGTATCGCTATTTCAGCTTCACCCACAAACTACATGTATCGCTATTTCAGCTTCACCCACAAACTACATGTATCGCTATTTCAGCTTCACCCACAAACTACATGTATCGCTATTTCAGCTTCACCCACAAACTACATGTATCGCTATTTCAGCTTCACCCACACACTACATGTATCGCTATTTCAGCTTCACCCACACACTACATGTATCGCTATTTCAGCTTCACCCACAAACTACATGTATTGCTATTTCAGCTTCACCCACACACACTACATGTATCGCTATTTCAGCTTCACCCACAAACTACATGTATCGCTATTTCAGCTTCACCCACAAACTACATGTATCGCTATTTCAACTTCACCCACAAACTACATGTATCGCTATTTCAGCTTCATCCACACACACTACATGTATCGCTATTTCAGCTTCACCCACACACTACATGTATCGCTATTTCAGCTTCACCCACACACACTACATGTATCGCTATTTCAGCTTCACCCACACAAACTACATGTATCGCTATTTCAACTTCACCCACACAAACTACATGTATCGCTATTTCAGCTTCACCCACACACACTACATGTATCGCTATTTCAGCTTCACCCACAAACTACATGTATCGCTATTTCAGCTTCACCCACAAACTACATGTATCGCTATTTCAGCTTCAACCACACACTACATGTATCACTATTTCAGCTTCACCCACAAACTACATGTATTGCTATTTCAGCTTCACCCACACACACTACATGTATCGCTATTTCAGCTTCACCCACAAACTACATGTATCGCTATTGCAGCTTCACCCACAAACTACATGTATCGCTATTTCAGCTTCACCCACAAACTACATGTATCGCTATTTCAGCTTCACCCACACACACTACATGTATCGCTATTTCAGCTTCACCCACACACTACATGTATCGCTATTTCAGCTTCACCCACACACACTACATGTATCGCTATTTCAGCTTCACCCACAAACTACATGTATCGCTATTTCAGCTTCACCCACAAACTACATGTATCGCTATTTCAGCTTCACCCACAAACTACATGTATCGCTATTTCAGCTTCACCCACACACTACATGTATCGCTATTTCAGCTTCTCCCACAAACTACATGTATCGCTATTTCAGCTTCACCCACACACTACATGTATCGCTATTTCAGCTTCACCCACAAACTACATGTATCGCTATTTCAGCTTCACCCACAAACTACATGTATCGCTATTTCAGCTTCACCCACACACTACATGTATCGCTATTTCAGCTTCACCCACAAACTACATGTATCGCTATTTCAGCTTCACCCACAAACTACATGTATCGCTATTTCAGCTTCACCCACACACTACATGTATCGCTATTTCAGCTTCACCCACACACTACATGTATCGCTATTTCAGCTTCACCCACACACTACATGTATCGCTATTTCAGCTTCACCCACAAACTACATGTATTGCTATTTCAGCTTCACCCTCACACACTACATGTATCGCTATTTCAGCTTCACCCACACACTACATGTATCGCTATTTCAGCTTCACCCACAAACTACATGTATCGCTATTTCAGCTTCACCCACAAACTTCATGTATCGCTATTTCAGCTTCACACACAAACTACATGTATCGCTATTTCAGCTTCACCCACAAACTACATGTATCGCTATTTCAGCTTCACCCACACACTACATGTATCGCTATTTCAGCTTCACCTACAAACTACATGTATCGCTATTTCAGCTTCACCCACAAACTACATGTATCGCTATTTCAGCTTCACCCACACACTACATGTATCGCTATTTCAGCTTCACCCACACACTACATGTATCGCTATTTCAGCTTCACCCACAAACTACATGTATTGCTATTTCAGCTTCACCCACACACACTTCATGTATCGCTATTTCAGCTTCACCCACAAACTACATGTATCGCTATTTCAGCTTCACCCACAAACTACATGTATCGCTATTTCAACTTCACCCACAAACTACATGTATCGCTATTTCAGCTTCATCCACACACACTACATGTATCGCTATTTCAGCTTCACCCACACACTACATGTATCGCTATTTCAGCTTCACCCACACACACTACATGTATCGCTATTTCAGCTTCACCCACACAAACTACATGTATCGCTATTTCAACTTCACCCACACAAACTACATGTATCGCTATTTCAGCTTCACCCACACACACTACATGTATCGCTATTTCAGCTTCACCCACAAACTACATGTATCGCTATTTCAGCTTCACCCACAAACTACATGTATCGCTATTTCAGCTTCACCCACAAACTACATGTATCGCTATTTCAGCTTCACCCACACACTACATGTATCGCTATTTCAGCTTCACCCACACACTACATATATCGCTATTTCAGCTTCACCCACAAACTACATGTATTGCTATTTCAGCTTCACCCACACACACTACATGTATCGCTATTTCAGCTTCACCCACAAACTACATGTATCGCTATTTCAGCTTCACCCACAAACTACATGTATCGCTATTTAAGCTTCACCCAGAAACTACATGTATCGCTATTTCAGCTTCACCCACACACACTACATGTATCGCTATTTCAGCTTCACCCACACACTACATGTATCGCTATTTCAGCTTCACCCACACACACTACATGTATCGCTATTTCAGCTTCACCCACACAAACTACATGTATCGCTATTTCAGCTTCACCCACACAAACTACATGTATTGCTATTTCAGCTTCACCCACACACTACATGTATCGCTATTTCAGCTTCACCCACACACTACATGTATCGCTATTTCAGCTTCACCCACACATCAGATATCATTTTTATCTGGCTCTAAGATGAGAAAATTGGGTAACCTAAACTCACTTCATATTTGATCAAATATGCCATGTTTTGATGTAATTTGCTGTCAGCTGGACGGGCCTGGTTCAAATCTGCTATATTCTTATAGTAGAAAAACACTGGCCATGTTCAGTGTGTCCAGATTTGCTGTCAGCTGGACGGGCCTGGTTCAAATCTGCTATATTCTTATAGTAGAAAAACACTGACCATGTTCAGTGTGTCCAGATCTGCTGTCAGCTGGACGGGCCAGATTATTGTTGAAAGTTATCCATTTGTATTTATGTTGCTTTTAATGTAAACATCTTGTTGTATAATCTTGTGTCGTTATGAAATGTGTCGAGCTACTACGAGGATCAGGGATGTAGATCTGGGCTGTAGATAACGACGTGTGTAAGATGTGAGGGGTCAACGCTGTAGATAACGACGTGTGTAAGATGGTGAGGGGTCAACGCTGTAGATAACGACGTGTGTAAGATGGTGAGGGGTCAACGCTGTAGATAACGACTCGTGTAAGATGGTGAGGGGTCAACGCTGTAGATAACGACTCGTGTAAGATGGTGAGGGGTCAACGCTGTAGATAACGACGTGTGTAAGATGGTGAGGTGTCAACGCTGTAGATAACGACTCGTGTAAGATGGTGAGGGGTCAACGCTGTAGATAACGACTCGTGTAAGATGGTGAGAGGTTAACTTAACAAGAAAAATATAATCATCCCGTTGTGTTTTTTTTCCCGAATTTTTATTTATCTGTTTTGGGATTCCGGGTAGTGGGACATCCCGGTAGTGGGACAACTCGGTAGTGGGACAACCCGGTAGGGAGTGGAGATGGTTGTCTTATTTTAAGATTGTTTCTTGGTATAAATGTTCTATTCCGCTATGCTAAGACATATAGTATACTTCAAATACCAAAATTCAACTAAGACTCACGTACAAAATAAGGCCTATATATGAATATTGAAATATAGTGAAGTCACCTGCTGATATATTTACCTGGAGCTCAAGAGAAATATGATGGCACAAATCAAATACAGTAAATGTTTCCTGCAACTTTCAGTCATTATAAAAATCGAAAATTGTGTAACTTTAGAAGTTTATCGACCAAAAGTAAAATGAGAACATGTTCCCTAGCTAAGAACTAGCTGTGCAGTCAAATGAGAACATGTTCCCTAGCTAAGAACTAGTTGTGCAGTCAAATGAGAACATGTTCCCTAGCTAAAAACTAGTTGTACAGTCAAATGAAAACATGTTCCCTAGCTAAGAACTAGTGCAGACAAATGAGAACATGTTCCTAGCTAAGAACTAGTTGTGCAGTCAAATAAGAACATGTTCTATAGCTAACAACTAGTTGTGCAGTCAAATGAGAACAAATGAGATCAGACACAAGTTGATGGCATCGGCCTGCTCACATTGTCACAGACACAAGTTGATGGCATCGGCCTGCTCACATTGTCACAGACACAAGTTGATGGCATCGGCCTGCTCACATTGTCACAGACACAAGTTGATGGCATCGGCCTGCTCACATTGTCACAGACACAAGTTGATGGCATCAGCCTGCTCACATTGTCACAGACACAAGTTGATGGCATCGGCCTGCTCACATTGTCACAGACACAAGTTGATGGCATTGGCCTGCTCACATTGTCACAGAAACAAGTTGATGGCATCGGCCTGCTCACATTGTCACAGACACAAGTTGATGGCATTGGCCTGCTCACATTCATTACTACCGTAACAGCTAAAGTGAATCGAAGCAAGGTCCTTCGACTTCATTACTACCATAACAGTGTCTTAACCCGTATACGGATCGGCATTCATCCTGCCAAGACTGACAACAAAAGCAGAGAAAAGATAGATTACAACGAGCCTAGCAGTAGGCCCATGCTACTGACATTTGCAAGTTGGAAAGCAAGACAACACTTGTAGTTGACACCAGGACTGTAGATAGGTTCTCCTCAAGGGATTGGGTTACCTAAAAAGTACAACAAAAATGTATTTTATGCGTTTTCGTGTCACATCATCTATTTAATTAAGTTTGCTGATTTTTTGGGGGTAAAAAATCGCTCAGTCATGTTGCGATTTTCTATGTGTAGGGTTTGAAATCCCAACATCTCCCCTATCTACGGACCTGGGTTAAACTGAATTGGATCCTGCCCTTGGATAAGCAGATGGCGGTATCGTTTGCCAAATATCACTATTGAACTGGATACCGCATCATATCCACAAATGATAGTGATAAATGTACATTTTCCACTTTCGATTTTAAACCTCGCCTTGTCTCGCGAGAAGGAATATCAATTGAATCGAGCCTTGTCAATTGTCAGACCCCCCTATAGGCTTTTAGAATTTGTCAGATCCTATAAAAGCGAAGTTTTTACCATTTTGTTTGCGGGTTATAAACCCGCTTGCTTTATATTTGTTAGGTGTTCCACAAGACGAAGCATAGACAAAAATGAGCACTGCTAATCAAGTGGTAAGTTTATGTGCAAATAGTATTAATCATAAGATCACAACAATTATTTTCTTGTCATCACGTATCTATTTACATACAACTTTGTAGAAGCCATTTTTTTACTTGTAGTTTTGTGGCTACTACCTAAGAAGTAACTACTACCTAGGCTACTACTACTGTAACTGTAAGCGGCTTGGCTTACAGTTACAGCCTAACTCTAGGCCTGGTAATAATTTAAATTAATGGAACATGCTTAGTTAGAGCCAAGTCCTAGTCTTACATATGAGCCTCTATTGTCTAGGTATGTCTCTTTGCCTAATAAAAAAATAAGTACTTTCTTTTGTGAATATAATTCTTAATATTTTCAACACAATCATGACCATTTCAATGAAATTTTCATTGAACACAGCTGATCAAACTTAACTTAAACATTAAAAATATGATCATACTTAGAGATAATTTTCCAAATAGTACAATTCACGTCAATTGTACAAAACAATACCACTAAAAATAATATAGGCCTAGAGAGTTGGGTTGCCCTTGAAATTTTCAATGAAAAAAGACCTCAACCACAAGTATGTACAATGTACCAAACTTCCAAAGACCCTACCTACACCTACAATGGGATAAATGGTAAAAGTAAAGATTAGTTCTTCACTGTGCTATAAATAGTACGCTGTTTACATTTTTAACTAGCTGACGTCGTAGATCTCCCTAAAACATCAATTATCCGTAGGGTTGAGAAACTGTAACAATGTGAATAAAACCACACACTCACCTTAGTCAGCATTCTCTGCGGGATACACTTTTTTAATTACAGAAACAAACTCCATGAATATTCCCGCTATTCTATATACTAATAATTTACGCTAATTCTAAATACTGAACACTTATTCTACTCCTTAACACTAACTCTAATGAATTCGTTTTAAATTAATAATATATCATTCGACTTCACACGCTTTATTCTCCATATATGAATTTATAATGAAAGTAAGATCACATTTAACAACATGGCGCCATAATTGTCGTTCCGTCTGCCAATGTATACCACTGCGATATCCCTTAATATATATTTTCCGCTATTGTACATAATAATAATAATTTACCTTAATTCTAATAAGAGCTTAGAATTAACACTAGAAACTGATCCTTAACCCCTAAACCCAGGCTGAATACGAACTCTAATGTAATCGTTTTAAATAAATATTAATTTTAAATATTATTTATATTCCAAATTAAATCATACAACAATAATAGCACTCTTCAAGTCAATCACAACACAAAGGTTGGTAAACACCTCGAAACTAGAGCAAAGGTCACAGTGAAGAACTATACTTTACTTGCGCCGGATAAATTAATTGGTTTACATTAATAACACCACTGGCACAGCTAGTTAGACCTTGAAATTTGTAATTTAACAATACATTAACTAAGTCTGTATGTCAATTCTGTGAAAAGTTATGAATTTTTGGTAAAAGTTGCTTTTGATTCTTCACTGCTTATAAATAGCACACTTTAAATTTTTAACTAGCCGACATTGCGGATTTCCGTTTAACACCAATGAAATTAATGGATGCCATGACGTCACATCTGCAGACACAAACATGAACCACATTTTTAATTATAATTTTTATAACTTATTTATTTTTTAATTTATATGGATCTCTTTTGTAGCAGGACCATGATCCATTCTAGATTTCCAGCATGATGTAGTCCAGAGAATGGAAATGCACTGTGTCACAGTTTTATTTGTGTCAATGGCCTGACACATCCGTCTTCGGCGAGATGAGAACATATAAGGAAATATGAACAGACTGGTGAAGACATTTGTGAGCATGAGTTACAGCCGAGTTAATAATTTATGAAACATCTGTGTTATTTGCGATAAACACAGAACTATACATTTTTGTGTTGGGAAACCACAATTACAATGGAAAGTAGTAAAATTCTCACTTGACAAGAAAACTGTCTTCACATGGGATTTATCAAGCAACATTACCAATTGATTCTTAAAAATACTAAAAAATACTATTAGCCCTGGTGGCTACATGCAGGGTAGGAAGTTAATCCAAATATTAGCCCTGGTGACTACATGCAGGGTAGGAAGTTAATCCAAATACTAGCCCTGGTGACTACATGCAGGGTAGGAAGTTAATCCAAATATTAGCCCTGGTGACTACATGCAGGGTAGGAAGAAAATCCAAATATTAGCCCTGGTGACTACATGCAGGGTAGGATGTTAATCCAAATATTAGCCCTGGTGGCTACATGCAGGGTAGGAAGAACATCCAAATATCAGCCCTGGTGACTACATGCAGGGTAGGAAGTTAATCCAAATATTAGCCCTGGTGACTACATGCAGGGTAGGATGTTAATCCAAATATTAGCCCTGGTGACTACATGCAGGGTAGGAAGTTAATCCAAATATTAGCCCTGGTGACTACATGCATGGTAGGAAGTTAATCCAAATATTAGCACTGGTGACTACATGCAGGGTAGGAAGTTAATCCAAATATTAGCCCTGGTGACTACATGCAGGGTAGGAAGTTAATCCAAATATTAGCCCTGGTGACTACATGCAGGGTAGGATGTTAATCCAAATATTAGCCCTGGTGACTACATGCAGGGTAGGAAGTTAATCCAAATACTAGCCCTGGTGACTACATGCATGGTAGGAAGTTAATCCAAATATTAGCCCTGGTGACTACATGCAGGGTAGGAAGTTAATCCACATATTAGCCCTGGTGACTACATGCAGGGTAGGAAGTTAATCCAAATATTAGCCCTGGTGACTACATGCAGGGTAGGAAGTTAATCCAAATATTAGCCCTGGTGACTACATGCAGGGTAGGAAGTTAATCCAAATATTAGCCCTGGTGACTACATGCAGGGTAGGAAGTTAATCCAAATATTAGCCCTGGTGACTACATGCAGGGTAGGATGTTAATCCAAATATTAGCCCTGGTGACTACATGCAGGGTAGGAAGTTAATCCAAATATTACTACATGCAGGGTAGGAAGTTAATCCAAATATTAGCCCTGGTGACTACATTCATGGTAGGAAGTTAATCCAAATATTAGCCCTGGTGACTACATGCATGGTAGGAAGTTAATCCAAATATTAGCCCTGGTGACTACATGCATGGTAGGAAGTTAATCCAAATATTAGCCCTGGTGACTACATGCAGGGTAGGAAGTTAATCCAAATATTAGCCCTGGTGACTACATGCATGGTAGGAAGTTAATCCAAATATTAGCCCTGGTGACTACATGCAGGGTAGGAAGTTAATCCAAATATTAGCCCTGGTGACTACATGCAGGGTAGGAAGTTAATCCAAATATTAGCCCTGGTGACTACATGCAGGGTAGGAAGTTAATCCAAATATTAGCCCTGGTGACTACATGCAGGGTAGGAAGTTAATCCAAATATTAGCCCTGGTGACTACATGCAGGGTAGGAAGAAAATCCATCCTAAAAAAAGTTAATCATTTTTATTCAAGTTAATTTGGCATCAAAATAATTTAGGTAGGCCTACATGAAACGTAGCCCTATAGGTAAATATAAACTGAACATGTGACCACAAAACAGGCCTAGATTTCTAATAGAATCGAGCAGATAATAATTTCTAAATTAATATCTGTTATTTTCATATAAAACAACATGCAAACTCAACATATTTTGTGATTGCAAATACACAATGCATTTATTGATTACATTGCTGTAATTTTCAGATGTACACAGAACTAATTGATATTAAAAATTGCAGCTCATTTGCATAATTATATTGAAAATAAATTCTATATCTATTAACCTTTAGAGCCCTGAATTAAAAAATTAAGAAACATCCCCTTGGGCCTGAATTCTTTTTTGGAAAATTTGCGTTATTGATGGTGGGTGTTTGGAAAACGTGATAACTTTTATGTTTTAAAAGATATCAAAATAATTTTTGCATATCTAAATAAAGGAGTGAATAGTGAGTATAGTCATGTTTTTGTTCTTGTATGTGTGATATGACAGTTGTGAGCAAGTTGTGAAGTTGAAAATTCGGGAAATAAATCGCAAAACGCCTTTTCAAATCGCACATATAACTTCTTGACGGCCGTAATACTTGAGCAATGCGTGGAAACATTGATAAAATCCTCATAAATACCTATACTTATTGTATATATATTGTTTTATATCAAAACTAATATAATATGAACTAAAAAACTAATAAAACGTGAATAAATCGCATATAACGTCTTTCCGGTAAACACTAGGCCTAGCCCGACACGCAGCGTAATTATTGTCTATGCACACACGTGGCACCCCTGATACATATTATTTTTGTGTTTTTGAACGACTACACAAACATTCTTATCAAATAACAACATACATGCCACGCGGTACTCAATTTGATAGTAAAATATGGCTAAAAAAATGGCAAACGCCGCTCTAGAAATTCATTGACAAAACTAGCCGGCTTTCTCTCTGCTTGCAATCGTAATGAGTAAAGGAAATTCTCCTTTAAACTGTGATGTATTCCTAGCTTCGTTTGGCGGGTTTTATACGTCACGGGATCATTACTTCGTGAAATTCCGTACTCGGGAATCGGGCAATATCCTATGTAGCGGAATTGCGCCCGCAGGCACAATGGAGCTGTGCTCATAGGCGCAATATTGCGACCGCAGAGTCGTAAAGGTTAAATATAATAAAATACAGCAGAAACTATATTTCTGTTTTCGCAAAGAGAAGCTGCATTGGGTAGTCAGGGGGCAAAGTGTCACACTTTTCAAGCATATTCAGTGTATAGATTATCCATCCATCTTACATTCCTGAGCTTATTGAAAACATACAGTTATTACGTGTAGACGGTAGAATGAGAATTTATGAAAATATGCACACAAAAAACAAATCATAAAGGGTGCAAAAAGGTAATACAAACCATTATAAAATTGAGGGAGATCACCATTGTGACATGTCAAGCACGCTGGCAGTGTGTAAATATATGCTAAGAATAGATACAATAAATAGATTGATCTAGTTTCATAATTTTAGTCTGGAAAAAATAGTTTGTAAGTTTGGATAAAAAATAGTTTGTAAGTTTGGATAAAAAATAGTTTGTAAGTTTGGATAAATAATAGTTTGTAAGTTTGGATAAATAATAGTTTAAGTTTGGATAAATAATAGTTTGTAAGTTTGGATAAATAATACACATCGTTTACATTTATCATGTTTGTTTTCTGGATATTCCAGTCCAAGTTATATCACACTGTGGTAGATGATGTCATTAACAATGTCAAGGAGGCATTCCTGGATGAAGGTGTGGATGAGCAAATATTGCAGGAGTTGAAACAGGTTTGAATCTGCATGTTTTTCTGTTCAGTCGTTCGCTGCAAAGTTTTTGTTGTGTTTATTGGAATCTTTGGTTGCGCATCCATCATGTAAACAAGAAGTCATGAAGACATTTGTGCATCACAACATCCAGCCAGATATGTGATGTAATTGTATGTATGTTCATCCATCACAATGATGATGACCAGTTTTTGTACATCCACTTTTTGAAAGTTAAGTTAGAATTATGACCATTCTTAATAGTTTGTAGATGGCTAATGAGCCCTATTTGAGCTGTAAATTTTCTTGGACAGTTCGGACATGGAATGGCGACTGTAGGCTGATTTTGGTCTATCCATGGCTTTCTAACTACTCTACGCTGTTGAGTTGCAGCATTTCTCCTCTTTTCACAAGATGATGTGCTCTTTTTTTCTGTAGAGCACCATGTAGATCTATTTTGTGCAAGTTCTTCCCATGTGTCTTGGTCTATTTCAAACGCTTTCAGTGAGGTCTTTAATGAGTCCTTGTAGAGCTTCTTTTGGCCACTTTGAGATCGTTTACCCTTCTCCAGCTCACCATAGAGTAGTATCTTTGGCAGGCGATAATCTGGCATATGCACCAAATGACCTGTCCAACGAATCTTGTGTCAATGCTGGGGATACTAGATCTGTCAAGGACAGTTGTATCTGGAATCTTGTCTTGACATCTGATGTTCATAACTTTTCTGAGACAAGTTGTAAATTTTCAGTGATGTGAAAATGACTTGCCCTGGGCATTTTGATTAAAGTGAGGAGTAGTTGTGCAAAGCGTCGACCTTACTCTTGTCGGACCTCATTTGAAACCAGTGGCAAGACGAATTGAGACAGCTGGAAGTGAAGTATGATGCAGTGGATTACCACGTGTCCGATGCAGTCCAGACCATGTTGCTGGAGCTCGCCTACATTATCCGGTGGGCCTGTGATGTAATTACAACAAAGACTGGCTTCATGCTGCAGAGATTTGGCTCCAGTGCCCTGCTACAAGCAAATAATGGTTATATCTCCAGTGTTTCCGTATTCCAGAAGGGGAGCAAAGAATATAAGTTACCTGTCATAAGTGTCAATAGAGGTGACTAAGGTTTTTTTTAGATGATTGTTGACTGTCCCATTCCATAGAAGTGCCACTGTGATTCAGGAGTCGTAATGAAGATAAATGCAGATATTGAGGCTCATATGTAAAGCAGGACACCGCATATTTCTTTTTCCAGATTACATCTTACTAATCTGCATGAGTTTGAGAACATGCAGAAGAGCAGCTCTGCTAAATGTTCACATAAAATGTCTATATTTGTACTGAGAAATGGGAGAAAGTGTATAGAGAAATGGATGGAGAATACAGTTGTCATTATTAAGAAATATGATAATTTTTATATTTAACTTTACTTTTAAATGTCACAGTATAAAAAGTGTTTTCTGATATGCAATTTAACATATCCAACTTTACAAGCGATAACTTGGTTGCTGATTCAATCTGTCCATGGACTCATGTCCTTTGGTCCAAAATTATGCTGGGATTTTCCGTACAATACAAGAAGTGCATACATTCCAATTTTTTCATATTATGCAGAGTTTCATTCAGCTTTCGAAACTGAGCTCAGATTTAAAAAGTCACAGGTCTGTTGCCGGTTGCATTGATCTACGCACCGAGGACATTCATTAATAATTGAAACATATTCTCTATAGGACATTGGGTACAGGACTTTACAATTCAACTATTGTTGAACAATGAGGCAATACTAATACATCCAATCGTATCACTGGTTACAATTAGTATAGATAGTTGAGAGTCTACTAATTAATACAAGTTAATGTATGCTGTATTCAAGAAACACACCATCAGCAGTGATTTAGCCTCTCTATTCAAGAAACACACCATCAGCAGTGATGTAGCCTTTCTATTCAAGAAACACACCATCAGCAGTGATGTAGCCTCTCTATTCAAGAAACACACCATCAGCAGTGATGTAGCCTCTCTATTCAAGAAACACACCATCAGCAGTGATGTAGCCTCTCTATTCAAGAAACACACCATCAGCAGTGATGTAGCCTTTAAAATAAGATGATACCAGTGTTACCTACCAGACTGAAAGGACAGACAAAAGGGTGGATTTCTGACATTTAAAAAAACCAATATCAGTGCATGTCAGCTGGAAGTGTATATGAAGGGGGCAGAATACCAGATGCTCTGCCTAAAGATAGACAGTACAGATTTCCATCTCCTGAACTACTACTGCCCAAATGATAGCCCATTGACACTAGACACAATCCAGAAAAGAAAGACTTATGGTGTGTCGTGACTTCAACAGCCACTCTCAGAGCTGGGTCACATGGTCAAGAGAGGTAAAGAACTTGGCAGGATGAAAATAAGCTCATACTCCAGCCAGCAGACCCACCAATCTTCTACTCGAGAGCATGGCACACCACCTCTACACTAGATATCGCATTCTACTCACCAGGCCTTAAATGAAACATCACACGAGTCATTGGAAAGCAGCTTGGGGGTAGTGACCACAGACCAGTATATTTAGAAATCCACAATGAATTTTTCAGACAGCAGCACGCTCACTAGGTGGAACTATAAAAGGGGAGACTGGAAAATGCACCAGCATGTAACCAGTGTTCTAGCTAAGGACATAAATGTGGACAAAGACATCAATAGAGTAGTGAGTGAATTTAATAGATGTATACTACATGCTGCTAGTAAAACCATACCCAGGGGGAGTGAACACTAAAACTACAAACCCTATTGGAATGATGAACTGGAGAAGCTGCAAAATGAGATAGAAACATCAAGACAGCAGGCAGATAACAGACCTAGTCAAGAATACCACAACAAATAGCAAACAAAGGCTAAATTTCAAAGAACCAAGTTACAAGCCAGACAGAGCAACTGGAAAGAAAAACAGAATCGCTGAATCTTGAAAGAGACACTAGGAAATTATGGAAACTGGTAAAACAACTAAATGATGAAGGTACAGGCAGAAATACAAGGATCACACTTTATAAAGTTAGAAACATTTTAACTGGTAAACATCCAGATTACTTTGCAGAAGACATTAATGTCAAAGTTAGCCCAGACAAACAACAGGAAGTTCAAGAGAACCAGCAAAACATTGGACAAGATGAACCTATACCTGAAATCATGAAACACCAAATACAATGAAAGAACTGGAGCATGTAATATGCAAATTGAAAATGCAAAAGTCACCAGGAGCTGATGGAGTGTCCAATGGAATGATTAAAAACCTGGGAGATGCAGCAAGAGCAAATGCTACTTCAGATCTTCAACATCAGCTGGATCACAGGTAATGTTCCGCAGGATTGGAGAGAAGCAATAATGATACCACACCTCAAATCAGGAAAAGATGGCAACACAGTCTCTAACTACAGGCCCATCAGCCTCACAAGCTGTCTATGCAAAACAATGGAACACATTATCAATCTTAGGATGCAGTAGTACCTTGAAAGTGAAAACCTTCTGGTATCGCATTACTGGTATTTGCATTACTATTGGTATCGCAGCAAGCAGGCTTCAGTACAATGCTACTCTACAGAAGATCAGGCAACTTACCTCTCCCAAGAGATTGGGGATGCCTTCTAAGATATGAAACTGGTACCAGCAGCTTGGATAGACTTCAGGAAAGCATTTGACAAGGTTTGGAAAGGACTTAAAGAAATAGCAGGGTTAACTTAAGAATGTACAAATGGGTAAAAGCATGCCTACATAATAGAAGACCCAGGGTACACATGGATGGTCACAAGAGCAAGAAAGTCCTACTGCATCATGGAGTCCTCTAGGGAGGAGTCCTGTCATCC
The DNA here is from genome assembly GCA_034231615.1 of Meghimatium bilineatum. Lineage (NCBI taxonomy): Eukaryota > Metazoa > Mollusca > Gastropoda > Stylommatophora > Philomycidae > Meghimatium > Meghimatium bilineatum. Next base: position 104,356,698 of record CM067322.1, on the reverse strand, counting down.
ACACTTTTCTTGGTTTACATCAATGACCTAATTTCCGAACTACCACACGGGATCAAAGTGGCAATGTATGCTGGCGATCTGGTGCATGAAAAAACATGCAAGAGTCACCACTAAGCAAATACAAAGAGCTATTGATGCCTTAACTTTATGGGCATTAACACAGATAAGTGCAGCACTACACTCTTTACCCTCTCACCAAAATAAAAAGCCGGTATCAAGATAGATGGGAAACTTTTGAAAGAAAACAAACAACCCGCACAGCTCAGAGTTACTTTTGATGATGAGCTGACATGGAAGCAAAACATGAACAAAGCAACAATTTGACAGCCCCTTAAGATCTGTACCAGAACAAACCACTTTGGAGTGAAAGGTATGGAATACCAATATATATTCAGACCCATGTGAAAGGAATACTAAGTGAGGTCAAACAGAACAGTGAAGGACAGTCATCCTCAGTTTGCTGGAGGATGAATATCCACAAGACATATGGGTCAGAGTATACACAGATGGGTCAGCACAGAATGCAGTGAGGAATGGAGGTGCAGGTGTATATATAGAATATCCACATAGGCCTAGAGATATGATCAGAACACCAACAGGGAAATTCAGCAATAATTATGGTGCAGAAATTCTGGCAATTAGGATGGCAACTGAAAAACTGCTGAACTCCAACCCTGGCCCACAGCCCGTGGTATTCCTGACAGATGCAAGGTCAGTTCTTCAAGCTCTCCAGTCTAGAAAACTATGACTTAAAATAAAAATTACTAAATAAACTGTCTTACCAGTATGGGGTAACCATGCAGTCGATACCCTCTTACTGTGGAATACCAGGAAATGAAAAAGCAGACCAACTGGCTAAGGAAGGTGCTGCCGAAGACCAACCAGATGTACCAATCACCTACCATCAGAAAAAAGCAGATAATCAAGTAAATAAGAAAGCCACAAATACCAACCCAAGATGACTATCACATTGTGAACAGAACGGGGCACAACCAACTCTGCAGTCACATGTACACAAATTTGAAGATTGACAACATGGGCATGTGGACAGGCAGTACAGTGTGCTAAACATATACTTCAAGAGTGTTCTGAGTATGAAACGTTGAGGCAGACATATTGGCCAGAGGAAAACACTGGAATCAAAGCTCTATGGGACACTGTATGAACTACAAAAGACAGTGAGTTTTATTCAGGAGACAGAATTACAGATATAGACATGTTTCAAGTGAACGAACGAAGCAGCAAAAGAAAAATATAAATAATTGAAACATGTTCTCTATAGGACATTGGATACAGGACATTGCTATTCAACTATTGTTGAACATTGAGGCTATACTAATACATCCAATTGTGTCACTGTATATATATACACATTTCTACACACAATTATTTAGCTGATTATTTAGTCTGGCACAGCTTAACCTTTAGCAAGCCGGATTAAAAAATACAAAACATCTTCTGCCACCGGATTATTTTTTGAGAATTTTCATCTTTTCTGGTTGGTGTTACGGAAACGCAATAACTTTTTTGTTATTCGAGATAACAAAAAATTTTTGCCGCATGTAAATGCAGAATTTAATACCACAAATGTATGTGTATTTTTTTTTTTACGTAACCTACCCTGGGTTTGCGCAAGAGGTGAAGACCTTTTTTCTCAAAAAAACCAATAAAAACAAGACATGGGTTTTGGAAAACTCAATACCATTTTTGTTATTAGAGCTTTTTAAATAATTTCAACAGATTTAAATGCAGAATTGAATACTGCAAATGTGTGTGTAATTGGTTTTTTTTTTAATGTATCCTATCAGAGGTTTGCGCAAGAGGTAAAGACATTTTCTCGAAAAAACAGAAAACATGCAAAAAAGACATGGGTGTTTGCAAAACTCAGTACCATTTTTATTATTAGAGCTTTTAAAATAATTACAACAGATTTAAATGCAGAATTGATTACTGCAAATGGGTGTGTAATTGGTTGTTTTTTTAATGTATCCTACCCGAGGTTTGCGCAAGATGTGAAGACAATTTATATTTTAAAATTACATAAAAACAACAAACAAATGACTTACCCACTGGATGTGCAGTTCTCCTACTTGCTGTGCAGCTCAGATGAACACTCAGTCTTGAAATTTAACAATGTGTGGTATCGATGGAAGCAGGGATATGGTGGGTGGCTTGTTCTTCTTCCGGAACTGGAAGACGCAGGCCTAGAGTAGCAACCCTCAAGAATCCCATGAATTATCTGCAAACGAAATTTTTCCGCCTTGACTCTGCCAGGATGTTTAGCTTCCAACAAGTAAAAGAAAATTTTCTTCCACCACTTGCAGGACCTGTGGCCTAATATATAATATGTTAGCTGCTTGTCAACACGATCAACGCCTCCCATATGACGGGTATAGGCCTGTATTGCGCATGGTTTTACCACATACCTCACATTACCACCATGGCGTTTGGAACGGACCTTCCTATTGAAGGCCTGCGCATCGTGTGCAGATGTCATCAGATTTACTTGCCTCTTGTCGTACCATGTCAGGTAGAGAATGTTGTCATCACTTTCAGTACGAAGTGGGTCACCAACCTTGAGTTTTAGATCCTTCAACGCATGGGGGACCCCTTTCAATTGTAGTGTGCCGCAGGCGCCTATCTGGTTCTCGGCAAGCTCCTTGAAAAGGGCTGGAGAGGAAAAGAAGTTGTCCATGTAGACAATATGGCCCTTACTGTGCATTGTGACCAACAAATTACTCACAACACAGTGAGCCAATCCCTTCTTTTTGTCATAGATGTCCTCCTTCCCAAGGTACAGCTTCTAGTTCCAGAGATAACTAGTCTTCGAGTCAGCCAGTGCCCAAGACTTTATACCCCACTTTGAGGGTTTCTTGGGCATGTACTGCATAAGACTAGTCCTACCCTTGAAAGCAATCATGCTTTCATCGATACTGATTTCTTTGGAGAGGCCGTAATATTGTTGGAACAGAGGAATAAGTTTGTCAACAAACCCTTGTATCTTGAACGCCTTGCTGTGACCAGGTTGCCCTCGTGCAACAGCTGTTGTTTTGTCTACAAGGTGCAGGAATGAAAGAATAGCTAAAAACCTATTCCTACTCATGACATTCCTAAACCCAGGCATCTCAATGAGACCATCATTAAACCAATACAATTCATAGGAGGAACGTTTGGTCAGTCCCATCAAGAGGATCAAAGCAACAAAGGCTGTCATCTCATCAGCTGTGACTTCCTTCCACAACTTCACACGAGATGCATAGCCAGCATCCTGTCCCTTCGATTCACTAACCTGCTTAGCATACCGATTAGTTTCAGTTACCAACATGTTAAGAATATCATCTGTAAAAAACAGACGAAACATGTCTACCTCACTAAGGTTATCAGCTAGGCCTATAGGTCCAACAATTTCATCGAAATTTCTAAGCCAATCATGGCTATACCCCGAAGGGACACTTGAGTTTTCAACAACCTGGTCCTCCAAAATGTCTTCTTCCACGCTGTCCACAGAATCAGTGTCACTAATATTATCTCTATCTAACCACACATTATCTAATGGAGCTATATCTGCATCGGTAAGCGGCACAGTTTCTGCCTCATCGGAATCGTCATCCATTACGAATTCAAAATAAATTGCATCCATGATTGCAGGTTTGGGTGTCGGTACAAAATTACAGTTTGCAGCGTCTTGCTGGTACACAGAATTTTTTTCAAATGGACAGGGCGAACGTGGAGATGTTCCGGTTTCGATTGCGCATGTCCCTAGCTATGTGCATTAACTAAGCGGGCTGTGGTACGTGTAAATCTCACGATATTCTCGCTTGGTGGGACGGGCCGCCAAAAGCGCGGGCTGCCATTACGTTTTTTGACGGCCGGGGTTGATATAGGCTTGGTGAAGGTTAAGGCACACAGCTGAAAGAGAGCATTAGTACCAGGTGCAAAACTGAAAGAGACCTTTAGTACTATGTGCACAGCTGAAAAAGAAAATTAGTACCAGGTGCAAAACTAAGAGAGACCTTTAGTACCATGTGCACAGCTGAAAGAATGCATTAGTACCAGGTGCACAGCTGAAAGAGACCTTTAGTACCACATGCACAGCTGAAAGGTAGCATTAGTACCAGGTGCACAACTGAAAGAGACCTTAAGTACCACGTGCACAGCTGAAAGGTAGCATTAGTACCAGGTGCACAACTAAAAAGAGACCATTAGTACCAGGTGCACAGCTGAAAAAGAAAATTAGTACCATGTGCACAGCTGAAAGAGAAAATAAGTACTATACAATAATATATAATAGATGTAGCATTTTACCATTGTAATTTTTAACTTGTTTGTAATTTGTTTAGATATTAATATTTTCTTCATATCATTGAAGGTACTTTTAGCCATTCCTATTCTCCTTTGAACTTCTGTTTCATACCTGCCACCATTTGTGACTATGTGTCCATCAATCTACAAGTAGTTGAAAGATTAATCTTGTGGCATCACATCAGTAACTCATGTACCTGTGTTGCTAGAGGACTGAAAGGTATGCAGAGAATAGCAACACTGTTACTTGTCTCATGCCATAAGAGAAAATTAAGGAGGCTTTGGGAATGAGGTTGCATGTCCCTTTCCTATAGATGGTCAGTGACCTAGAAGCCATTCTGAAGTCAGATGTGTCAGATGGAAGGACACAGATACTTCAGCCATCCTGTAAACCATGACACAAAGCATTCTGTTCTCTGGAATACATCCTGCTAGTATGTATGAACATCCATGTTCAGCAGCTTCTACATGAACATGGAAGAAGAGGGAGACATGTATATCATATAAACATACAAATACCATCCATGACTGGATTGTTGTACACAGAAAATAATCTCCCTCTATGAGAAGATCTGATTTCTGGAGTGAAATGTTATATGTAAATGTCTTTCAGCTGTGGGAAAGCAAGCTGGCAGCATCTAAAGCACTGGAACCACCTGCATCCACTAGCCAAGATATAATAGTTCCTCCACAGAATAATACAGTGATGTTTCCCCAGCCTATCCACACAACGCAAGAACAAGGTTTGCTGATAACATTGTTTTCTAGTAGATCATTATTTAGCAACATAAATATTTTAGAAATATTAATTATGAACATCCAACAATGAACATAGCACATTAGTCCAAAATTAAATCTCATGAACAATCAATATAGCATATTTGTCTCATGAAGATCAAACAAAACATAGCATATTTGTCTCATGAAGATCAAACAAAACATAGCATATTTGTCTCATGAAGATCAAACAAAACATAGCATATTTGTCTCATGAAGATCAAACAAAACATAGCATATTTGTCTCATGAAGATCAAACAAAACATAGCATATTTGTCTCATGAAGATCAAACAAAACATAGCATATTTGTCTCATGAAGATCAAACAAAACATAGCATATTTGTCTCATGAAGATCAAACAAAACATAGCATATTTTTCTCATGAAGATCAAACAAAACATAGCATATTTGTCTCATGAAGATCAAACAAAACATAGCATATTTGTCTCATGAAGATCAAACAAAACATAGCATATTTGTCTCACGAAGATCAAACAAAACATAGCATATTTGTCTCATGAAGATCAAACAAAACATAGCATATTTGTCTCATGAAGATCAAACAAAACATAGCATATTTGTCTCATGAAGATCAAACAAAACATAGCATATTTGTCTCATGAAGATCATACAAAACATAGCATATTTGTCTCATGAAGATCAAACAAAACATAGCATATTTGTCTCATGAAGATCAAACAAAACATAGCATATTTGTCTCATGAAGATCAAACAAAACATAGCATATTTGTCTCATGAAGATCAAACAAAACATAGCATATTTGTCTCATGAAGATCAAACAAAACATAGCATATTTGTCTCACGAAGATCAAACAAAACATAGCATATTTGTCTCACGAAGATCAAACAAAACATAGCATATTTGTCTCATGAAGATCAAACAAAACATAGCATATTTGTCTCATGAAGATCAAACAAAACATAGCATATTTGTCTCATGAAGATCATACAAAACATAGCATATTTGTCTCATGAAGATCAAACAAAACATAGCATATTTGTCTCATGAAGATCAAACAAAACATAGCATATTTGTCTCATGAAGATCAAACAAAACATAGCATATTTGTCTCATGAAGATCAAACAAAACATAGCATATTTGTCTCATGAAGATCAAACAAAACATAGCATATTTGTCTCATGAAGATCAAACAAAACATAGCATATTTGTCTCATGAAGATCAAACAAAACATAGCATATTTGTCTCATGAAGATCAAACAAAACATAGCATATTTGTCTCATGAAGATCAAACAAAACATAGCATATTTGTCTCATGAAGATCAAACAAAACATAGCATATTTGTCTCATGACTCAAGCTCAATCAACATAGCACATTTATCCATGACACAAGCTCATAAAAATAGATAAGCATCAGGTCGGTATAAGTCACATGTTCTCAACATTTATGCAGTCATGATCACATTCTTATAAGCAAAGTCACTCGTGTGACGACCAGGGCTTGGGATCTAGTTCAGGGTGCAAAGAATATGGCCAATGTCTTCTTTCCAGGCATGTTGAATGTACAAGGTAGTGTTTTAATTTAGTTAATCATCGGATCATCATCACTGCACTCCAGACAAATAGGTGCTGCGATCTCTTCCTGGGTGTATCGGCCATTACACCTCTGCTGACAGTACCAGTTCTATGTTGATTGACCATCATTCTTCTGCTCCCCACTGGCGACCCCACATTTCAAACCCAGTTCCTTAATTCTAGCCATTGAATAAGAATCATCATTCACGTAAAGTTCACGTTCACGTGCTGTCTCTGGTAGGGAATTCAACACTTCTGCCCAATCCATTGCTCCTCCCCGGAGTGTAACAACAGCACCTGACACCAGCAAATCAGCTCTCTTGTTGCCCCGAACACCACATGCCCAGGTACAAAAACAAAAGTCACCATCTCCAAACTTGACCCTCTCAATATCTTAGTGCATTGTTCATGAATGAGACCCTTTTGTACTTTCATAATCATACTCATTGAGACACTCAGGATACAGGTCCATACAGCCCTCTTTGAGCTGACCCATTCTAATGCCATAGTCACAACCATGATCTCCATAATTATACTACTCACAGTCACAGCGAAAGCTCCACTCTCTCCCCTAACACTTTTCCCTGCACACTGAGCTGTGAAGGTCCATGCACCACGAACATGTCTAACCACCAAACCATCTGTGTATAGAATCACATTCCCTTCACCGGAGTTCTCATTGACCAACACCTGCACCTCAGCCTCCACTGCCACTTACAGCCATTCCTTATAAAGTGTTATTATAACTATGAAAAAAAGATGGCTATCACATTATGAACAGATCAGAACAAGTTGTAATTCTGCGCCTCAGAACAGGACACAACCGACTCCGCAGTCACATGTAAACAAAATTCAAGATTGACAACACGGCCATGTGGACAGACAGCACAAAATGCCAAACATATACTTCAAGAGTGTTCTGAGTATGAAACGCTGAGGCAGACATATTGGCCAGAGGAAACAACACTGGAATCAAAGCTCTATGGGACACTGTATGAACTACAAAAGACAGTGAGTTTTATTCAGGAGATAGAATGACAGATATAGACATGTTTCAAGTGAACGAAAGAAAAGAAAATACTGTAACCTGTTTAGTTGGAAGGTTTAAGCAGGTTGCAATGATTTCAGTTTGATCTCCATTTATTCTGATTTCTGGGGCAATAATATTGTTTTTTTACCCCCAGTATGTGTACTCCTTCTTTGTGTCTCTTTTCTCTATCGTTCAGAAATGTATGGTATCCTCAGATGTTGAATCTGTTGTTGTTTGTAAGGCGTGTTTCCTGATAGCATGCTATATTGATTTGATTCTGTGAGTGGTATTTTTGTTGTTGTGTGTGAGGTGTGTTTCCTGTTAGCATGCTATATTGATTTGATTCTTTGAGTGGTATTTTTGTTGTAGACACCTTGTATATTCTACTGCTGTATTCTCAAGTGCTTATATGTTGTCTTTGATGTTTGTATCATGATCTTTAGGTATGTTCGTTGTAGCAATCATTGTTTGCCTTTGGCCTCTCTTCCATGGCTCCACAAATTGAGATAGAGGTACCACCAGTCACTGAGGGTGGGCTCCTTAAAGGGTCAGACACTCCATCCACCTGATGGAATTCCACAGATGATGCACCAAAACATATTGTGTGTAAACGTTTGTTTGACATATGAAGTCATTTTGTGCCACTGGTTTACAGCCTGGGCAGTTAGCCATAGCTGATCAATATTGCACCTATCAGTCCTTTATTTCTGTCTTTCATCTTACTTTTGAGTCTGATGTGTTTCCCTAGCCCTTACCCATCCAAAGATTGTCCACAAGGCAGTGGAGAGAGCTGTGTGCGTGATGATCACATTTTATAAGTGTGTGTGTGTGTATGTGTGCTTGATGACGATATTAGATAGATGAAGAAACCAGATTTCCTTATGTTGCATGTATTACTTGAAACATGGCAGACAGTACCAATAACAATTTCCTTATGTTGCATGTATTACTTGAAACATGGTAGACAGTACCAATAACAATTTCCTTATGTTGCATGTATTACTTGAAACATGGCAGACAGTACCAATAACAATTTCCCAATCTAGTGATCTCTACTGTCTCATGTAAATCTAATATTTCTTTCTAGGTGCATTAGGACAGCCTACCCATCTACAATCTACAACGCAATACCAGGTATGATTAACTGAACTGAACTCATTACTGGCTTATATATTTTATACAATTCTCTGGGTAGCTGTTACCACCCTGCCAATGAATATCTTTCATTATAGCCCTGCTGTCAACTATTAGTCGACCGCTGCTATGGAATAATTTATTGGTACGGAACTACAAAATGTCACATCACCAATAGTTGCGCACCATTTTAAGCTAGGACTATGTTGCGTACTTCCTGCTCAGTTATACCCCAACTACGGTGTAAGCTAGGACTATGTTGTATAATTCCCACTGTGTTGTGTCCCCAGTACAGTGTAAGACAGAGCAGCATCTGTGTTTAATTTCTACTACGTCTGTTCGCTCAAAATAAATCTTGAAACTGACACCATTTTTCATGAAATATCTATAGATTATGATTCAGACAAGGAGGAATTCTTGGAATTGACATTTGTTTTCTAATAAAATATGGTTTCTTAACACGCTAGTTTCTGAGAATAGACTGAGATATTTCGATACAACCACACTTGATATAGTAAGGAGTGTGCCTAATTAAAATATTTCTGGACCTAATCTTGAACCAAACTGACCAGACTGGTGACATCTACATGTTGTATTTGTTTGCTCAGTCCACATTTTGTTAATTTTGGTTACGAAATAACATAAATATTATTGGTCTAGCTACATGGAAGAATTGTATCAGTGTTACCACACATTGCTCAACTACAGGTGCATCAATTAAATGTTTTCTCAATTTTGTAACTAAGTGGCTTATACGAGTATTTTGTTGATATTTCACACATATATGGTTGAACTGATATACGTTTTGTTCATATCTAACATAATTTTGTGTTTAAAATAAGTTAAATTATTGCTGACTGGATAATTTTGTGTTTAAAATAAGTTAAATTATTGCTGACTGGATTATTTTGTGTTTAAAATAAGTTAAATTATTGCTGACTGGATTATTTTGTGTTTAAAATAAGTTAAATTATTGCTGACTGGATAATTTTGTGTTTAAAATAAGTTAAATTATTGCTGACTGGATAATTTTGTGTTTAAAATAAGTTAAATTATTGCTGACTGGATTATTGTATTCCAGCTTGCTCATCCTTCTAACTGCTGTTGTCTAGAAGAATGTAGCCTTGAGAATAGAATATGTATATGGTTTACAGCTTTGTTGCAATATCTGTTTGTTTGACCCACCACATCCAACTTCATATATCATTTGTGGCTCACTGACTTCCTGCATGATGTGACTAACCCCACCTCCAAACTCTCCTTAATCATCTATGATATTCATTTCGCCATAATGCTAGTACCGGTATTTGTGTATTATTGATTGTGGATGTCTCTCCGAGCAAGCACTTCAACTAAGTACACTGTCACTCTGTGCCAGAGGTGCCCAGTCATATTTGTGCAGCATCAAACATATAACGAGCGAGCTACGGGAATCATCAGAGATTGCATTTCATTTGATGTCTTCTGGGGGAGATTTAAACTTCTGTGAGTTTGTTATGAGGGCAATAACATAGATTCCTAAACAATGACAATCTGTAGCCATATTTCTAACAAGGAGCTATTCAAATATAACTCACATGTTGCTGTAAATATTACTGATCATAGTTGCCATAAGGAGATTAACTGATGTAACACTGAATATAGTTGCCATGAGGAGATTAACTGATGTGTTAACAAACCCTGTGGGGGCTACCGATCTCTACCAGGAGCATCCACAGGTGACGGATAGTGGAAAAACCTCTAGATGCCAGCTTTGAATAGCCCTCTGGGCAAATAAGCAGCCACTGACCAAACCAATGTTGCTGACCATGAGGACGGGGTGGGATATCAGGCAGCACTGATATCCCCACTGAAATACCCCATGTGTCCAGTGACTGGCAGCATCAAGCGAGTATGAGCCGCTATAAGCTCAGGTTGCTGGAGTGGGGTCACAGACCCCACTCCAGGAACATGCCGGGGGGTGGGGGGAAGGATAGGATTAGAGGGTTGGGTAGGGCAAGAGGGAATTATGGATATTGGAACAAGAGAGAGCAATGCTCCTAAATCACCATCCCTGAGTGAGAGGTGCCTTAGGTCACAAGAAATAAACCACAGAGGAAGGATAATGAATCCCTGGCAACAGAAAAATTATACAAGGAGAGGGGAACTCAAAACTCCAGGCAGGTGGTGCTTGTTAATCCTGGTAGGCAAGCTGTCTAGAATCTCCACTGCCCTGTGGACAATCCTTGGATGGATAAGGGCTAGGGAAACACGCCCTGACCCAAAAGTAAGATGGAAGACTGAGACACTGGACCAAAAGGTATAAAATAGTCCAGCCAAGGCTGAAAACCAGTGTCACACAATGACTTCACATGTCAAATAAAAGGTTGCAGATGATTCGTTTTGGTGCTTATCTGTGGAATCCCGTCAGGCGGATGAAGTGCAGGGCTCTAAGCCTCGAATGAGCCCACCCTCAGCGACTGATGGTACCTCTGTCTCAATTTGTGGAGCCAGGAAAAGAGATCAGAAGAAAATAACTATTGGTTTAAAAAACAACATAAAAATCATGATGCAGACTCCAAAGACAAGAATAAGCATTTGAAAATATTGCAGTGGAATGCAGAAGGTGTCTACAATAAAAAGGCTGCACTTGCAAACCGATTACACAAAGAGGAAATTGATGTAGCATGTATACAGGAAACACACCTCACAAACAACAATAGATTCAACATCCGAGGATACCAAACATTTTAGAATGATAGAGAAAAGAGACCCAAAGGAGGAGGACTGGTAAAAAACAATATCGTCGCCTCAGAAATCATAGTAAACACTGAAGAACATGCTGAAATAATTGTAACCTGATTAACCCTTCCAACTAAAGAGGTCAGTATATAGCTATTACTGCCCGGAAGACAAAAGCCTATCTCTGCACATAATTAGCACAGAAAAAGATAACTATCTTGTGATTGGTGACTTCAATAGCCACTCTCAGAGTTGGGGATATACAGAACAAGATACTAGAGGAGAAGAAGTGGAAGACTAGCAGTGCGAGATAAAACTTCAACTGCTTAATGAACCTGAAGACCACCCAACTTTCTACTCTAGAAGATGCACACCACCTCAACCCCTGACCTAGCCTTTGCAACCGACACTTTAGCAAAAATAACATACAGGGAAGTGCTGGAGCAGCTTGGTGGAAGTGACCATCGCCCCATCAAACTCACCATTGACATTAACCATACTCCTGCAGGCCCCACAACCACACCTAGATGGAACTTCCAGAAATCAAAATGGAGTAAGTATTCTTACCTGACAGACAAATTCACAGAAACCCTAAATCCAAGAATTAAAAGTGTGAACAAAACTGCACAACTCCTGGCTTCTGCGCTTCTTCAAGCAGCAAAGCAAACCATACCAAGAGGTGCTCGGAAAAATTACAAGCCGTACTGGACTGACGAACTCGATGAGTTGGAGAAAGAAATGTCAAGGCCAGAGACACAGCAGAAAAAAAGCTCATCCACAGAAAACAACATATCACTAAAAGCTGCTGTAGCCACACTAAGAAAAACAACAATTACAAACAAAGGAAAAGCTGGCATGAAAAAAGAAAACTATAGAGAAAACTATGGAAAAATACTCAACAACGAAGATAACAAAACAGCATCAGTGGCTATAGAGAATGGCAGAGATGTACTCTCAGGAAAGAAGGATGCAAATCATTATACAGCATTACCAAAGTACTGCCTGCCATAAATTCGATGAGAAGAAAAGTAAGAAAAGAACTATGGAAGATCGAAAAGGAGATAGCAAAGAAACAAGATGTCATGAATATTCCATTCAATATCAATGAACTAATGAAGAACTAGCAGTATTAAAACTTGGGAAATCACCTGGCACAGACGACATACCAAATGAACTGCTAATTCACATCGGACCATCAACAAAACAGAAACTAATAAAAAAAATTTTTAACAACTGTTGCGATAGAGGCCTAGTGCCACAGGTGTGGAAAACCTCCATAATGATATCCATCCACAATAAAGGCAAACCCAAAAACAAGGTGAAGATATCACCCAATAAGTCTGACCAGCTGTTTGTGAAAACTGATGGAACAATGAAAAAATCCTCACACAGTATGCAAAGTTCAAAAGTGTGGAGAGTCATCAAATAAACCAAAGACTAAGCAGTCCTACAAAAGAGCGGCTCAAAAGAGGAAGCTTTCTACACTCCGCTAAATGGCTCCAGAAATCACTCACAGATACCGACCTACAAAACCTAAAACCACTAAACACCGTTAACACATATCCAACCTGGGACAGGAACAATTTCCCCAAAATTATGGACAATATACCAAGCATTATTTCAAAAACAGAAACTTCTATACAAGTACTAAAGGAGACAACTAAGAATCACATACAGAAAGCATACCCAAAGGATATATGGACACATGTATATACAGATGGATCAGCGAAAGAGGCAGTGTTAGATGGAGGATCAGGAATATATATAGTAACACCAGATGGAAAAGAAATAGAGAAATCCATACCCACAGGCAAACATTCCACAAATTTTAAAGCAGAAATGGAAGCCATAATAGAGGCAGCCAAAATGCTCATAAATTGCTTGCCGAGTCACAACAGACATATAGTCTTTCTAACAGATACAAAGTCAGTATTGCAGGCATTGAAAGATCCAAAGAACACGAGCATGAATGAACTTAGGCCTGCTTACTACACCTCAGCAGTACTACCAAAGAAACAGTACTGCAGTATCCCTGATAAAACAGATCCCTGGTCACTGTGACATACCTGGAAATGAAAAAGCTGATCTCCTGGCAAGGAAAGGGGGATCACTGGAACAAATAGAAAATGATAATAAGTGCCATGAATGTAAGACCATGTTAAAAGCAGAATATAAGAAAAAGTGGAAGCAGATGCACCCAACTGCAGAACTAAATGACCCCTACCATTGAATGTCACACAAGGAACAAACCATCAACTTCAGACTACGAACTGGCCACAGCAGACTGAGAAGTCACATGTTTTGAAAGATGAAGATTGGCGAGACACACCTCTGCAACTGTGGACTGAGACCAGAGACTGCAGAACACATTCTTCATGCCTGTCAACTCTAGCAAGAAGAGCGGGAGAAAATATGGCCTAATGAGACGGCACTGCTTCCAGACTTGAGGGGTTCAATGGATGACCTGAAACGAATCACACAATTCATGGAAGATATTGGTGCTGTAACCTGATATCTGACTGAAGCTATTGACGCTGTAACCTGATAACTGACTGAAGCTATTGGCGCTGTAACCTGATATCTGACTGAAGCTATTGGTGTTGTAACCTGATATCTGACTGAAGCTATTGGTGCTCTAACCTGATATCTGACTGAAGCTATTGGCACTGTAACCTGATATCTGACTGAAGCTATTAGCGCTGTAACCTGATAACTGACTGAAGCTATTGGTGCTGTAACCTGATATCTGACTGAAGCTATTGGCGCTGTAACCTGATATCTGACTGAAGCCATTGGCGCTGTAGCCTGATATCTGACTGAATGTATTGGCGTTGTAACATGATATCTGGCTGAAGCTATTGTCGTGGTAACCTGATATCTGACTGAAGCTATTAGCACTGTAACCTGATATCTGACTGAAGCTATTGGCACTGTAACCTGATATCTGACTGAAGCTATTGGCACTGTAACCTGATATCTGACTGAAGTATTGGCACTGTAACTGATATCTGACTGAAGTATTGGCACTGTAACCTGATATCTGACTGAAGCTATTGGCACTGTAACCTGATATCTGACTGAAGCTATTGGCACTGTAACCTGATATCTGACTGAAGAACGATGAAGTTAATAAACACGCAGGAATGTCTAGATCAGGGGTTGGTAAACTGTTATTTTTGGAATGTCAAACTGGTTGATGTAGAATCAAAGTCACAGATTACATCAGATAACTGTAACAGGACTGCAATAGATTGACTCTCTTTGAGGTGACTGTATTTTGTGCACATTTCAGCTGACACCTGGTACAGGTGCTGCAACCATAGCTCTAACTGCAGGTTTGTTTCAACAACGGATAGCAGCTATAGGAGCAGGAGGTCAAATTCAAAACATCACAGTCCAACAAACTGGTGAGTTCTTGCTATGTCTAACAAACTGGTGAGTGATTCTTGCTATGTCCAACAAACTGGTGACTGATTCTTGCTATGTCCAACAAACTGGTGAGTTCTTGCATGTCCAACAAACTGGTGAGTTCTTGCTATGTCCAACAAACTGGTGACTGATTCTTGCTATGTCCAACAAACTGGTGAGTAATTCTTGCTATGTCCAACAAACTTATGACTGATTCTTGCTATGCTTTCTCAGATTTCATTCTCACTGTAAATATTATGGCATACAATTTGTGACATCCTCTTCCAGCAACGTGGTGTGGACCTCATCGGGCATGGTGAGACACGTAGAAAACTATAGTCATCCACTGCATTGTACTACGATTTTCATGTGTGTATCCAGGGATTAGCAAAACTTCCATCATCCTGTTGCATAGTTTTCTTCTCACACACACACACACACACACACAATGTATGGTTGAATCACAAGCAGACTTGATTAATTAAAGAGACTCAAAAGACAGAATTGCTGCACCCTCTTTCTCATTTACATTAATAACCTTGTCAAAAATACCAAAGCTGAAAAAGCCCTATATGCTGATGACTTAACAATATGGCAGAGCCATGAGAATGTTGAAAGTGCTGCCAAAAGACTAAATGGAGATTTAAAGAAGACTACATGAATACTGTCAAACATGGAAGCTAAAAATAAACTGTGAGAAAACTGTCTATACCAAGAGTCATAAAGTAGCCAAAGAAAATATCAGTCTATGGTTGGAAACACATAATAAATTGTCAAGAGAAGAACACCCCACATATCTTGGAATCACGCTTGAACAGCAGCTCACCCTCAAGAAGCATGTAGAAAATATCAAAAATAAAGCACTTAAAGGTTACAGCTACTGAAAAGACTCACTGGAACATCTTGGGGATCAGACAAGGATACCCTTAGAGGACTATACCTTGGTTACATACGTTCTGCTTTAGAATACAACAGTGCACGCCTTATAACATGTTCCAAGACAAATGTTGAATCTCTAGACAGAATGCAGAACAATGCCCTACGTCTAATTAGTGGAGCAATGAGATCTACACCTACGGCTGCATGTGAAATACATACAAATGTAGAACCCCTTGAGAAGCGGAGAGATATGGCTGCAATGGAGGCTTATGGAAGAAGCAAAAGAATGAACAAAGACGACCCAAATAAACAACTTGTAGAAAACTGGGAACCAAACCACAGAATAAAACAAGTCAGTCCTGAGTCATGTCAATAAAATAAAAGACAGTTAACACCTTCCAGACAAGAGACAAAAACTGCAAAGAGTAGAAAAATGTTTACTACCACACACAGGCTTTAAATTTCTGGATATCAAGACACAATTAACAGATACGGTAACGAAAAGTTTCGACCCTGTAAGTCTTATGAAAGCATCACAGAAAACAATAGACACCTACCCAGGAAAATGGATTCCTTTCTATACTGATGGGCCTGCTTTCAAAGCCCCCATCAAAGCAGGTTATAGTGTTTATATAGAATATCCGAACAAAACATCTGATGATTGATGCCTGAGATATATTCTAACTATGTATGAAGTTGTACCACCTGAAGACCATATTTCATGCCTTTCCATCAAAAGTCCAAAACATTGTGATTTTTGCAGATTCTATGTCCGCTCTTCAAGCACTAGAATGTGATGGACATTGTAAACGTGAGCTAGTTGAAATATATCACCATGCCAACCAGCTGCTTACATCTTATGAAGTCAACATTGTTATGTGGTGGATTCTTGGCCGCTCAAACACACCTGGCAATGACAAGGCAGATAGGCTAGCAAACAAGGGAGCAGGACAAGAACAAGAACAGCCATATACACAAACAACCATGCACACAGTTAAAATGATGTTAGAATTTGTTATAAAGAAAATTGGATGAACAGATGGGCTATGGGAAACACTGGGAGTGAAATCTATAAATATATGACCAGCCCAAATCCTAAAGACAACATCAACCTCCTGGGAAGGAAAGACCAGAGTATCATATTCCAACTTCGCACACATCAATGCAGCTTAACAATCAACTGAACAGAATACAACCACAACACACTCCAAAGTGCCCGCTGCGCACACATCCCTATGAAACTGTTGACCGCTACCTTTTTGAATGTCCAGAGCTGGATGACTTCAGGAAAATTCTTCTCCCTCCAGGGCCAGATAAATGGAACACTTATATAGAATAAAACAAAAGCACACATGCACATATCACACAATGACATTGAGTCAAAGGGCATGAGCCTGTGGATCAGCAACCAACCATTCGATAACAGCTACCTATCAGATGACATCTAACTGAATCTTGCTACATATATCAGATAATAAATATGTATAAATTATATCAGATAATGAATATGTATAAATGTGCTGGAAAAGATTCATCCATGATCTGTTGATGAAAGATTCATCCATGATTTGGTGATGAAAGATTCATCCATGATCTGGTGATGGTAGAGCTACCACGTGAACTGCTATCTCAGAACTTGTCATGTGTGCAGCTGGAAACAAAATCACTGATCATACATGCAGTTGCTATTCTATAACCTCAGCTTAAATGTATTCAGTCAAACACTTTCAATTCTTTTTGCAGGAAATGGTCAGTTTATAACACTTGCTGGAATCCCACCTCAGCAATTGCCACATCTCCAGCAAAGTCATCAGCCTCAACTGTCTCAACACATAACATCACAAATGTTACAGCAGCATATGCAGTCACCAAAACAACAAATTCGTTTGACGCAGCAAGTTCAGCCAAAATTATTGCAGGCTGGCCAAATTGTGCAACAGAATCCTGCAACTCTTGCACCCCAGGTTAGACCAGCGGGGGTGAGTGACCAGTGTTGTACAGTTCATTGCCATATTAAGATTTCTTAGTTTCTGTTCGCAAGGTGTATTAAAATGACAATCCTCATGTGCTGTGTCATTTATGACAAGGAGTATGAAGATGTCATATCTCATAATAAAATGGCCCACGAACACGATATCATATAATTAGTCCAGCCAATCACTTATTTGACTGATTGATTACTGGCTGTACTCATTTCAATCAGCTCAACCAATCACTGACTTGACAGATTGATTACTGGCTGTACTCATTTCAATCAGCTCAACCAATCACTGACTTGACTGATTGATTACTGGCTGTACTTATTTCAATCAGCTCAACCAATCACTGACTTGACTGATTCATTACTGGCTGTACTCAATTCAATCAGCTCAACCAATCACTGACTTGACTGATTCATTACTGGCAGTACTCATTTCAATCAGCTCAACCAATCACTGACTTGACTGGTTGATTACTGGCTGTACTCATTTCAATCAGCTCAACCAATCACTGACTTGACAGATTGATTACTGGCTGTACTCATTTCAATCAGCTCAACCAATCACTGACTTGACTGATTGATTACTGGCTACCTGTAGCAGTAATGATACCTGTATGATAACTGGTTGATACCTGTAGCATGGGATTCCATACCTCGTCTTCAACAACAGATTTGAGACTTTTGTCACATTTCACACATTCAAATCTTGTTGTTGGATAAATAACAAAAAATCTGTTTAGAAATGGAAATATATGGTATGTTAGATCTGTCTATACATGTACATGCTTGTACACTTATGTTGAGACGGTCTGTGTGATGAAATATGTTATTTTCTCATATAATGTGCAATCTGTTTTTCTCCAGGACTGATGACTTTTTTTTGATATAATTTTTTTAATGGTCTTGTTAAATGATTGTTTTTGTCCAGGTGTTTCTACCAGCATTATTACTGTTTTATTTCCTGGTGTGATTATATCCATTATACTAGATTGTGAATTAATAGTGAGATATTAGTCAGTCAGTTTAGGTTATTCATCTGTGAACCGTACAAGCAGATCAAACTTTTGTACAAACTATTCAAACTTTGTACACATGAATTCAACAAATAAATTAATTTCAGATATTTCATGGATCTACTTTTATTGTCTTTTCTCTGCTTATGCAGTGCTGTAAGGCGTTGCAGGATTTAATGACCATCGGTTTTCAGGCTATTGCATATTTGGTAGTTTGCTATACAGTAATACTGTGCCGTGTCCACCTTGAGAGCATATGCCCTTAATTTGATTATACAAAGCATGTAATGACATTGAAAGTAGTATTTCAAATATGTCAGAACTGACATGATTGCACTCCAGCCAGACACAAAGCTCTTCAATTTTTTTTAGCAGGCAGTGTCAAGTATAACATGAACATAACTACAGAGTAGCGATAGAGCACTACAGACACACGTGTGTAGCAACAGAGCACTACAGACACACGTGTGTAGCAACAGAGCACTACAGACACACGAGTGTAGCAACAGAGCACTACAGACACACGAGTGTAGCAACAGAGCACTACAGACACACAAGTGTAGCAAAAGAGCACTATAGACACGAGTTTAGCAACAGAGCACTACAGACGCACGTGTAGCAACAATAGAGCACTACAGACACATGAGTGGAACAATAGAGCACTACAGACACATGACTGCAACAATAGAGCACTACAGACACATGACTGCAACAATAGAGCACTACAGACACATGACTGCAACAACAGAGCACTACAGACACATGACTGCAACAATAGAGCACTACAGACACATGACTGCAACAACAGAGCACTACAGACACATGACTGCAACAATAGAGCACTACAGACACATGACTGCAACAATAGAGCACTACAGACACATGACTGCAACAATAGAGCACTACAGGCATATGATTGCAACAATAGAGCACTACAGACACATGAGTAGAACAATAGAGCACTACAGACACATGAGTGCAACAATAGAGCACTACAGACACACGAATGTTATAATAGAGCAACAATCTGATATTTGCAGTGTTCTAATTAGTCAGAAAATATACATAATTATTACACTTTAATCTGTTACAGACAGACAAGTGTTTTAATCTCCGAGAAAACATAATGATTTTTCTGTTTTAATTGTATCAACAGGGTGTGCATCGTAATTTGATTCAGACAGATGGCAATGCTGACACAAGTTCATCTGATGATGATTTTGATGATGACGATAAAGAGGAAGATGACAAGGAAGAGGAGGCAGAGGAGGAGGAACAAGGAGAAGAGGAGGTAATTAGATCATGTCTACTGCCAGCATTCATGTCAAAATTATATTTTCAACTGATTATTTTCATAAGAATGTCAGAAACCTTATCATACATCTCTTCTGAAGCATGCAACGATATTCTCTCACATTTCTTGTATTAACATGCGTCAGCGATATTTTCTCACATTTCTTATAAAAACATGCGTCAGCGACATTCTCTCACATTTCTTGTAAAACATGCGTCAATGATATTCACACACACTACACAGGGAGATATTGGAGCACCCATGGATATGTCACATGACACACACTACACAAGGAGATATTGGAGCACCCATGGATATGTCACATGACACACTACACAAGGAGATATTGGAGCACCCATGGATATGTCACATGACACACACTACACAAGGAGATATTGGAGCACCCATGGATATGTCACATGATACACACTACACAGGGAGATATTGGAGCACCCATGGATATGTCACATGACACACTACACAGGGAGATATTAGAGCACCCATGGATATGTCACATGATACACACTACACAGGGAGATATTGGAGCACCCATGGCACACCTGTTATTCCTTATCAAAATGTGAACTCTTAGTTCGGCCACACACGAGGCATTTCAGCTATTGTAGTCCTGTATGGGTGTTACAGACCTGACATATTTATTACCCAGCGGTGAATGAAATAATTCATGTGGAGGCTTGGATTTTGCTTCTGGTTCAAAGATACCCTTTCTCAATTGCAATTATGCGCATTTTATACAGCAGCCAGAGTTTGTGCATTTGCAAGCACCATCAACATTCTCCATCCTCATATTTATACTGGTAAGTCAATTTCATTATTCTTCATGTTAAGTTAGTAGGCCTAATATTACTTTACATACAGTGTCAAATTTGTTAGATCATCGTTTACCATAAGAATGTGCAAAATAAACCTATTATGCCACGATCAAACACTAGTTTAGCATGTATATCTAGTTAGATCTCATTTTACTTGTGCAAATATGATCGAAATTAGTTACATTGCGCAATTAGATCATGTAAAAGATTCATTCAATGTGTAGCAATAAAGCTACGAACTTGTTCTGTGTGATAGTTATCAATCGCGGTTGGATCCCCATAACCGTTTGAATAAGTTCGTTGCATGCTACACATACACAGAATAGTAATATGCTTACTATTATAATAAGTATATGTTATGCAGAAATGGTACTAGATGATGTCTACCTGCCAAGTTTCTGGCTTGCCTCCCCTGATTTCACCAGGGGACAATTGAAGGGTATCTCTTATTTCCCTTGAATTTTCTAATTGCAATTGAATTGACAGTGGGCGTGAACAGTGAACACACCCACCTCTGGTTTATTGATATCTCCTAAAAACTAAAAGTTCCTCCAATTTCAGGTGTGATGGATATGTCACATGATACACACTACACAAGGAGATATTGGAGCAGCCATATATTATAGGATAGTATCACCAGTGCATTGCTAATGATCTGATGACTAGTATTCACTTTTCATTTAGTTTGTTTAAACTGATCATGTGATGTACATCTTGAAGGTGATATTTAATCTGATCATGTGATGTACTTCTTGAAGGTGATGTTTAATCTGATCATGTGATGTACTTCTTGAAGGTGATGTTTAATCTGATCATGTGATGTACTTCTTGAAGGTGATGTTTAATCTGATCATGTGATGTACATATTAAAGGTGATTTTTTAAGCTGATCATGTGATGTACTTCTTGAAGGTGGTGTTTAATCTGATCATGTGATGTACTTCTTGAATGTAATGTTTAATCTGATCATGTGATGTACTTCTTGAAGGTGATATTTAATCTGATCATGTGATGTACTTCTTGAAGGTGATGTTTAATCTGATCATGTGATGTACATATTAAAGGTGATTTTTTAAGCTGATCATGTGATGTACTTCTTGAAGGTGATGTTTAATCTGATCATGTGATGTACTTCTTGAATGTGATGTTTAATCTGATCATGTGATGTACATATTGAATGTGATGTTTAAGCTAATCATGTGATGTACTTCTTGAAGGTGATGTTTAAGCTGATCATGTGATGCACTTCTTGAAGGTGATGTTTAAGCTGATCATGTGATGTACTTCTTGAAGGTGATGTTTAAGCTGATCATGTGATGTACTTCTTGAAGGTGATGTTTAAGCTGATCATGTGATGTACTTCTTGAAGGTGATGTTTAAAAAGTACATTTTGCATGTTACAGGACCCACTCAATTCTGGTGATGATGTCAGTGAAGAAGATCCTACGGAACTGTTTGATACAGACAACGTGGTTGTCTGCCAGTATGACAAGGTAATCTCTAGCACATATTCACAATATATTGATACTAACATGTCCCATTCTGCAGACAGACAAATAGCTGCCATGTTGTAAGTTAACATCTACAGGCTATCAGGGACAAATAGATGCATGCATGAGAAAAGTTCTGTGACATCATGTTCATTGAGTCACTAAGTCATGCATGCATGAGAATAGTACTGTGATATCAGCCATGGCAGGCCTCCGTCAGTTTTTATCTTCATCGTCAAATAGTTGATAGTTTTGGTGAAGGCACTGCTGGATTCCAGGATAGTTATCCCACAGCACTGTGTGAAAAAAGCTGAAGCACCTCATTGATGATAAATGACTCACTCATCTGTGTACATTATTAGATTATTTTCTGCAGTGCGTGCACCCTGAATTCTGCATTCTCTAACAGGATTTTTCCCTTTTTTTATAGTAAATAAAAATTAATAAAATTGATGGCAAATTACATTTCTTTCACAGCTGTATGGATGTTAGTGCCCCCAATTTTTGGTTGTCATAGCTTTGACTCTTAGTAAATCAATATTCAAGATTGTGTGCTTCTGGTAATCCAACACTCTCACCACATGACTTTTCAGTGCAAGTCATTTCTGTCAAGTGTCATGACTACAGACAAGGTACCATATAGTGCATGTGGAGTGGGTACCCACACCATCCGGTGATCAGTACAAATGAGCTCACATACTTGTCTATGATAACTTCTGCCTGTCCCAACCACGAACTGCCCCCTTTTTTTAGTCTGGAACCTTTCACCTTATTGAGATACGGATGACATGTATTGACATTGATTGACATGTATTGACATTGATTGACATTGATTGACATTGATTGACATGTATTGACATTGATTGACATGTATTGACATTGATTGACATGTATTGACATTGATTGGAAGATATGCATGAGCTCACCATCGTCCAGTAAAGACCTTCCAAAACAATCAATTAGGATCCCATTTGTTAAACAATCAATTAGGATCCCATTTGTTAAACAATCAATTAGGATCCCATTTGTTAAACAATCAATTAGGATCCCATTTGTTAAACAATCAATTAGGATCCCATTTGTTAAACAATCAATTAGGATCCCATTTGTTAAACAATCAATTAGGATCCCATTTGTTAAACAATCAATTAGGATCCCATTTGTTAAACAATCAATTAGGATCCCATTTGTTAAACAATCAATTAGGATCCCATTTGTTAAACAATCAATTAGGATCCCATTTGTTAAACAATCAATTAGGATCCCATTTGTTAAACAATCAATTAGGATCCCATTTGTTAAACAATCAATTAGGATCCCATTTGTTAAACAATCAATTAGGATCCCATTTGTTAAACAATCAATTAGGATCCCATTTGTTAAACAATCAATTAGGATCCCATTTGTTAAACAATCAATTAGGATCCCATTTGTTAAACAATCAATTAGGATCCCATTTGTTAAACAATCAATTAGGATCCCATTTGTTAAACAATCAATTAGGATCCCATTTGTTAAACAATCAATTAGGATCCCATTTGTTAAACAATCAATTAGGATCCCATTTGTTAAACAATCAATTAGGATCCCATTTGTTAAACAATCAATTAGGATCCCATTTGTTAAACAATCAATTAGGATCCCATTTGTTAAACAATCAATTAGGATCCCATTTGTTAAACAATCAATTAGGATCCCATTTGTTAAACAATCAATTAGGATCCCATTTGTTAAACAATCAATTAGGATCCCATTTGTTAAACAATCAATTAGGATCCCATTTGTTAAACAATCAATTAGGATCCCATTTGTTAAACAATCAATTAGGATCCCATTTGTTAAACAATCAATTAGGATCCCATTTGTTAAACATTTTTTTTTGTTATTGATGTTGGGGTTTCTTTAGTCACTAATACTTGGCTTCACAGGCCAAAAATAGTCACGGTGACTCCAAGTATATAAATATTCACCAACCGAAAACCCAATAATAATCAAAAACATTACGAATGGAGTCTTAATTTGTTCTGTTGGGAGACCTAAGCTGCCGGCGGTCTCAGCTCACCACACCTTGACTCTAGCTGAGTCACGGAGGAATCTTATTGCCACACTTTGTCTACTCTTGGTACATCTCAAGATGATACGCATGGCCTCATTGTGAATGTCATGGCATAGTCTACACAAGAGTAGATGATGGCTGTGTTTGAGACTATCAACTTGACTACTAGAGGCAGATGGAAAAGTATAGATGTCAAGGATATTGTAGGAACAACATCTTCGACTAAAACAAATATGTGCAGTGATGTATGTGAAGAGATGTCAGTGATGTATGTGAAGAGATGTCAGTGATGTATGTGCAGAGATGTCAGTGATGTATGTGCAGAGATGTCAGTGATGTATGTGAAGAGATGTCAGTGAAGTATGTGCAGAGATGTCAGTGAAGTATGTGAAGAGATGTCAGTGATGTATGTGGAGAGATGTCAATGAAGTATGTGGAGAGATGTCAATGAAGTATGTGGAGAGATGTCAATGAAGTATGTGGAGAGATGTCAGTGAAGTGTGTGCAGAGATGTCAAATGAAGTATGTGGATAGATGTCAATGAAGTATGTGGAGAGATGTCAGTGAAGTATGTGGAGCTAGAGATGTCATTGAAGTATGTGGAGCTAGAGATGTCAGTGAAGTATGTGGAGCTAGAGATGTCAGTGAAGTATGTAGAGAGATGCCAGTGAAGTTGTGCAGAGATGTCAATGAAGTATGTGGAGAGATGTCAGTGAAGTATGTGCAGAGATGCCAGTGAAGTTGTGCAGAGATGTCAATGAAGTATGTGGAGAGATGTCAGTGAAGTATGTGCAGAGATGCCAGTGAAGTTGTGCAGAGATGTCAATGAAGTATGTGCAGAGATGTCAGTGAAGTATGTGCAGAGATGTCAGTGAAGTATGTGCAGAGATGTCAATGAAGTATGTGCAGAGATGTCAGTGAAGTATGTGCAGAGATGTCACTGAAGTATGTGCAGAGATGTCACTGAAGTATGTGGAGCTAGAGATGTCAATGAAGTATGTGGAGAGATGCCAGTGAAGTTGTGCAGAGATGTCAGTGAAGTATGTGCAGAGATGTCAATGAAGTATGTGGAGAGATGCCAGTGAAGTATGTGCAGAGATGTCAGTGAAGTATGTGGAGAGATGCCAGTGAAGTATGTGCAGAGATGTCAATGAAGTATGTGGAGAGATGCCAGTGAAGTATGTGCATAGATGTCAATGAAGTATGTGGAGCTAGAGATGTCAATGAAGTATGTGGAGCTAGAGATGTCAATGAAGTATGTGGAGAGATGCCAGTGAAGTTGTGCAGAGATGTCAATGAAGTATGTGGAGAGATGCCAGTGAAGTATGTGCAGAGATGTTAATGAAGTATGTGGAGCTAGAGATGTCAATGAAGTATGTGGAGCTAGAGATGTCAATGAAGTATGTGGAGCTAGAGATGTCAGTGAAGTATGTGGAGAGATGCCAGTGAAGTTGTGCAGAGATGTCAATGAAGTATGTGGAGAGATGCCAGTGAAGTATGTGGAGAGATGTCAGTGAAGTATGTGGAGAGATGCCAGTGAAGTATGTGCAGAGATGTCAATGAAGTATGTGGAGAGATGCCAGTGAAGTATGTGCAGAGATGTCAATGAAGTATGTGGAGCTAGAGATGTCAATGAAGTATGTGGAGCTAGAGATGTCAGTGAAGTATGTGGAGAGATGCCAGTGAAGTTGTGCAGAGATGTCAATGAAGTATGTGGAGAGATGCCAGTGAAGTATGTGGAGAGATGTCAGTGAAGTATGTGCAGAGATGTCAATGAAGTGTGTGCAGAGATGTCAGTGAAGTATGTGGAGAGATGTCACTGAAGTATGTGGAGCTAGAGATGTCAATGAAGTATGTAGAGAGATGTCAATGAAGTATGTGGAGAGATGCCAGTGAAGTATGTGCAGAGATGTCAGTGAAGTATGTGGAGCTAGAGATGTCAATGAAGTATGTGGAGCTAGAGATGTCAGTGAAGTATGTGGAGAGATGCCAGTGAAGTATGTGCAGAGATGCCAGTGAAGTTGTGCAGAGATGTCCGTGAAGTTGTGTGCAGAGATGTCAATGAAGTGTGTGGAGCTAGAGATGTCAGTGAAGTATGTGGAGAGATGCCAGTGAAGTATGTGGAGCTAGAGATGTCAGTGAAGTATGTGGAGCTAGAGATGTCAATGAAGTATTTGGAGCTAGAGATGTCAGTGAAGTATGTGCAGAGATGTCAATGAAGTGTGTGCAGAGATGTCACTGAAGTATGTGCAGAGATGTCACTGAAGTATGTGCAGAGATGTCACTGAAGTATGTGCAGAGATGTCACTGAAGTATGTGCAGAGATGTCAATGAAGTATGTGGAGAGATGTCACTGAAGTATGTGCAGAGATGTCAATGAAGTGTGTGCAGAGATGTCACTGAAGTATGTGGAGAGATGTCAGTGAAATGGTTTTATCATCTTATGATGCCATCTGGTGTATGTCATGAAATGGTTTGATTGTCATATCTGATGTCATGTAATATATTTTCCCAGATCAACAGAAACAAGAACAAGTGGAAGTTTCATTTAAAAGATGGCATCATGAATCTTAATGGCAGAGACTTTGTGTTCCAGAAGGCTACAGGAGATTCTGAGTGGTAGCAATATGGGGCAATTCTTATTGTGTGCGATGCGTCTGTGGCCGGCTGGTTGCCTGTCTGTAAATGGCTGCTGTGTATGTAGTTCATTTAATTGTGTGCGATGCGTCTGTTGCCGGCTGGTTGCCTGTCTGTAAATGGCTGCTGTTAGTTCATTAATTAAAGACTGATCAAAATGATACATAAATGTGATTACAGCAGCCCAGCCCAGCTCGATTAGTTTATATATAAATATGAAAGCCCAGCTGGATTAGTTTATATATATATATATATATAAGTATGGAAGTCCTGCTGTATGTATGTCCTGCTGTATGTATGCTACCAAGTCTGATGTACTGCTATATAAATATGAAGTATTTGTTTGTGTGTGCATGAAGACACTGATATCAAAATAAAACAGTGTTGATATATTTTTTTACTGACCGGTCCAGGGGATTATAAACTGCCATGACCAAAAGTGATCACACATCAATAGCAGTGTCTGGAAAATTCTGTCATAACATTGGCATTTTCTGTGTTATAATAAATGTCTCCATTTTTCTAAAAATAATTAGAAAACTCCTGACTTATTATAAATGCTTGGCTGTGTAGGTTGACATTAGTTTCCATGTATCATCTCAAAACCTCTGCTACCAGAATTCTTGTAGAATAACATAAACATTATCCAGAGGCCACATTCCATGCGTGCCGCTATTTTGGAATGTTGTACTCTTCTCTAGACAATCTATTATTAATAATACTACCACTACAGTTGCCATATTTCTGAAGCATAACAGTTTCAACAATCGTCAAAGTTGGTCACCAAGGGCGTGTAAAGGAAATTCAGCAAATGTGGTCAGTAAACTATTACATGGTAGCTACCAACATTTGTACAGAAATAGATGGGAGAAACTATCAGACACTTGAAATAGAAGAAACTATCAGACACATGAAATAGATGGAACAAACTATCAGACACATGAAATAGATGGAACAAACTATCAGACACATGAAATAGATGGAACAAACTATCAGACACATGAAATAGATGAAAGAAACTATCAGACACTTGAAATAGATGGAAGAAACTATCAGACACATGAAATAGATGGAAGAAACTATCAGACACATGAAATAGATGGAACAAACTATCAGACACATGAAATAGATGGAACAAACTATCAGACACATGAAATAGATGGAACAAACTATCAGACACATGAAATAGATGGAACAAACTATCAGACACATGCAATAGATGGAACAAACTATCAGACACATGAAATAGATGGAACAAACTATCAGACACATGAAATAGATGGAAGAAACTATCAGACACTTGAAATAGATGGAAGAAACTATCAGACACTTGAAATAGATGGAAAAAACTATCAGACACATGAAATAGATGGAAGAAACTATCAGACACATGAAATAGATGGAAGAAACTATCAGACACATGAAATAGATGGAACAAACTATCAGACACATGAAATAGATGGAACAAACTATCAGACACATGAAATAGATGGAACAAATTATCAGACACATGAAATAGATTGAACAAACTATCAGACACTTGAAATAGATGGAAGAAACTATCAGACACTTTAAATAAATACAAAACAGCCCAGGGCTCTGTCTGCATAATCATCAATAATTTCTTTCTCCCCCCTCCCCCCCCAGTGAGAGATTGTGTATTCCTTATCTATGTTTTGTTTCTGTTGCTGGAGTGTAACCACATGTCTATATACCTTGTACAAACATGTTCCTCTCCTCTATACAGTTCATCGGATGAATTTTTCATACAAATGATTAAACTATTTTTTGTTTTAATGAAATCATTTGTTCTTAATGATCTTCTTGGTCAGACATGTGCTCACTGCAAATACTTTACCATAGATGACCAAGTGTACTAGACATTTCTGTGGTGCCATGGTAAAAACTTGACATCAGGGATGAAAGAAACTCATGCACTAAGCTGCAGAAACTATTAAGTGGTCAGTTCCCTTCCCTGCTGTGTTTAGCTTGCAGAACTCATGCATCAAGTAGCCATTTATAGCTAGTAACTAGATGAACTGGAGGAACAGTCATGTCAGGTGAGAAATCATGATCCGGTATTTTGTCATGTGTGCATGTTTTTGTTCTTATCCGGATGTGGTTTCAAACCTGGCACACTGTGTAACCCGGTGGTGGTGAGCAAGCTAAGCTAGCACTTACCATGATATATACTTGATGATAGTCAATGTTATGTTGTTATATCAATGTTATGTTGTTATATCAATGTTATGTTGTTGTATCAATATTTGTTTGGTCAGTCCAAACACCAAGTTTTCTTAGCATGAGGATAGGAATAAATATTGACAAGTTATCTGTAACAACTGAAGGTGTGTTCTAGACTTGGACTTGACATTAGATGCAGCACAGGCTTGCTTGTTGTGTATGCCACTTGTGCTAGCTCAGTCAGTAGTGTGTACTGACTTCCTCATCCGATGATGCAAGATTGATTTCTCATTTGAGAGTGGGGGAGGGGGGAATATTTTACTCTAAACTCTAATAAATTAACTATCTCCAGGAAATTGGTACTAGAACAATTGTTGTATGTACATGGCACAGATTTAATCATCCTTACTGTAACTTGGCTCACAGGGAAACATGTACAACACAATGTTTCCACTGTGTTTGTGTGCATGCATGTAAGAATATCTGAGGACGAGTATGTCTGTACGTGTGACCTTGGGGTCACAGGGAAACACATTTGTTCCCAATATGTGTGTATGTGTGTGGAGATTAAATGTGGACATCTAGAGATTACAAACTGCATGTAAGTGCAGTTCAAGAGGCAAAACTTGCAACAGGGTAATGAGGATTTGTTAACAAGCATAATAACACACAAATTGATGTTTTGATCAAAAAGTTTTTATCAAGAACACAGCGTAGCACGAGTAAGACACAGCATTGTCCCATCTTACCATTTATTATATGACTGTGAGCTGTGACATGTCTTATTTGTTGTGAGTTATGTTTTCTTGATAAGGGCCTTTTGGTGGAAAAGTTGATTTGTGCGTGTGTGTGTGTGTGCTACCAGAGATTAGAAACACTTGGTGACTCTGTAGCAAGTGTTGCCTGTTTGATTTGCAGTTGTTTGATCTATTATCGAATATGTATTTCTAAGAGATGTGTGTGTGTGATAACTATCATGTTTTTTTTAGCATAGATCCAACAACAGACCATAACAGCATACTGAGACACAAGCGGCAAGATTGTCTGTGTATGTGGCGTCTCTACAACATAAGATATATAAGTCTGGCTGTGTGTATATATTCATGTTATTGAGCAATTATACATTCATAAAACATCATGTACATCAATGATGAGAATATGATACAGCCATAAACTGATGTCATGTAGCATAAACTGATGTCATGTAGCATAAACTGATGTCATGTAGCATAAACTGATGTCATGTAGCATAAACTGATGTCATGTAGCATAAACTGATGTCATGTAGCATAAACTGATGTCATGTAGCATAAACTGATGTCATGTAGCATAAACTGATGTCATGTAGCATAAACTGATGTCATGTAGCATAAACTGATGTCATGTAGCATAAACTGATGTCATGTAGCATAAACTGATGTCATGTAGCATAAACTGATGTCATGTAGCATAAACTGATGTCATGTCCTGTGCATGTCAGCTTTAGCATAAATTGCTGTACGTTCACTCTTAGGATAAATTGATGTCATGTAGCATAAACTGATGTCATGTAGCATAAACTGATGTCATGTAGCATAAACTGATGTCATGTCCTGTGCCTGTCAGCTCTAGCATAATGTTACATAGAGAAACGTTTTGGTTGGTCTCTCCTGCAGAACATGCTTGTTGTGTCAGCCGAGAGACAGTCTCACAGTTTTTATGTGTTGACATGCAATAAATAATATCACCAGGTTTTAGACAAATTATTCCATACAGAAAATCTGTGCAACAAACAATCTCTGCAGCTGAGCACAAAATCAAATGTCCCACATATCTGGATTACAACTAGACAAGATTAAGATCAAGTATAGGATTACAACTAGACAAGATCATGTATAGTATGTCACTGGCTGATATAATAGCAAAAATAATGAGTGACTCATGCCAGGGATAACAATGAAACATAAAGCACCTTATGCTGCCATCTTGTACAAAAGATTAACAACTGACGTGTTTATTATTCACTCTCGGAATAAATGATCGTCAAAAATTACTTTCTGAAATGTATGCAGTCGAATATGATAGTTCTGTTGTTTGCTATTGTTTGATTGTTAGGTAAGAAGGCCGCTGTCTTGACTAGACATCTTATTTCTATTTCATGATATTTTTTTCTCTCTTGTCATTGAGAACAAGTGAATATTGATGTTCTCTGTACTCGTCATTCCATAAGATGTTTGACATTTCTCTTGTTCATGGATACATTATGTTTGCTTATTTGTAATAAAATAACGGTGGAAGATGACAGCATTGTTTGCCACTGATTATCTTTTGTACATCACCTGTGTGCGAACATGTCACCTGTGTGCAAACATGTTACCTAACAGAAACATTCTGTACAATAGGGACACTGAATGTGATTATAGTCACTAGGTTTTTGTTATTTTCAAGCATTTCTTTCCTACAGATGTCAAACAGCAGCAATAAGTACATTTAAAGAAAAAAAGCTGTTGAAATGTAGATTCATTTTGATGATAAGAATGATAATTCTATGGACAGACAAATATACAGGTCATCAGAGATTTGCAAGTGAAAGACAGACAAATTATAGAAGAAATATGTGTCAGTCTGTCCAGATTGTTTGAAGAAATATGTGACAGTCTGTCCAGTTTGAAGAAATATGTGTCAGTCTGTACAGATTGTTTGAAGAAATATGTGTCAGTCTGTCCAGTTTGAAGAAATATGTGACAGTCTGTCCAGATTGTTTGAAGAAATATGTGTCAGTCTGTCCAGTTTGGAGAAATATGTGACAGTCTGTCCAGTTTGGAGAAATATGTGACAGTCTGTCCAGTTTGGAGAAATATGTGACAGTCTGTCCAGTTTGGAGAAATATGTGATAGTCAGCCCAGATTGTTTGGAGAAATATGTGACAGTCGGCCCAGATTGTATGGAGAAATATGTGACAGTCGGCCCAGATTGTATGGAGAAATATGTGACAGTCGGCCCAGATTGTATGGAGAAATATGTGACAGTCGGCCCAGATTGTATGGAGAAATATGTGACAGTCGGCCCAGATTGTATGGAAGAAATATGTGACAGTCGGCCCAGATTGTATGGAAGAAATATGCGACAGTCGTCCCAGATTGTATGGACATGTAATAAGACGAGCACAGCTGGAACATTTATTAAGAAAGTAAAACAGAGACATAGGACTCTTCAAGAAAGTAAAACAGAGACATAGGACTCTTCAAGAAAGTAAAACAGAGACATAGGACTCTTCAAGAAAGTAAAACAGAGACATAGGACTCTTCAAGAAAGTAAAACAGAGACATAGGACTCTTGAAGAAAGAAGCTCCAATCATGGCATGACATAGAAGAATGTCACCAATTGAACTTATCAACACCAGTAAACAGTTGTGCAGGAACATGATGGCCTATGCCAGACTTTCTGGCACTTGTTTATTTATGTCAAGTAAATCAGATTTCTAAGACATGCCTCTTGCTGAATTCTACAGAAGTAACTTTGTAATAAACATTGGTTGACAGAATTACAGCCAATTATATATGGATTATTTGTCAGCGCACACAACACATGTATCCTCCCTGTATCCTCCCAGTACAGAACAGATAGTAACTCTCCCAGTAAAGACCAGACTTATTGTCATCAGAGAAAGTAACAAATGATGGTGACAGTGACCAGTCTCTGCTACAGTAGAATACATCTACACTTCATCCCTTTATAACCAATTTTCATTTGTAACAATTAAAAACATCCCAAACTATATTTATTCTATATTTGGGGGGGGGGGGATCACATCTTTATATATTTAATATAACTGACTCTGTGGTAACTGGGTGATAACACTTAGTGGGGACTGACTCGGTGGATACTGGGTGATGACTGACTAGGTGGATGCTGGGTGATATCTGACTCAGTGGTGAGTGGGTTATAACTGACTCAGTGGATACTGATCGGTGACTGGGTGATAACTGACTCTGTGATAACTGGGTGATAACTGATTGTGGTGACTGGGTGATAACTGACTCTGTGGTGACTGGGTGATAACTGACTCTGTGATAATTGGGTGTTATTGGTTCACAACACTTTCCCTGTTTGCTATTGGTTCATATTTCCTGTTTATTATTATAACTGACTTGGTGGATACTGTGCGATAACTGACTCAGTGGTAATTGGGTGATATCTGACTCGGTGGATACTGTGTGATGACTGTCTCAGTGGATAGTGGGTGATAACTGACTCTGGTAATTTTATCATAACTGACTCCATTGTTACTGAGTGATAACTGACTTATTGGTAATTGAGTGATAACTGACTTATTGGTAATTGAGTGATAACTGACTTATTGGTAATTGAGTGATAACTGACTTATTGGTAATTGAGTGATAACTGACTTATTGGTAATTGAGTGATAACTGACTTATTGGTAATTGAGTGATAACTGACTTATTGGTAATTGAGTGATAACTGACTTATTGGTAATTGAGTGATAACTGACTTATTGGTAATTGAGTGATAACTGACTTATTGGTAATTGAGTGATAACTGACTTATTGGTAATTGAGTGATAACTGACTTATTGGTAATTGAGTGATAACTGACTTATTGGTAATTGAGTGATAACTGACTTATTGGTAATTGAGTGATAACTGACTTATTGGTAATTGAGTGATAACTGACTTATTGGTAATTGAGTGATAACTGACTTATTGGTAATTGAGTGATAACTGACTTATTGGTAATTGAGTGATAACTGACTTATTGGTAATTGAGTGATAACTGACTGCTTTGTAATTGAGTGATAACTGACTTATTGGTAATTGAGTGATAACTGACTTATTGGTAATTGAGTGATAACTGACTTATTGGTAATTGAGTGATAACTGACTTATTGGTAATTGAGTGATAACTGACTTATTGGTAATTGAGTGATAACTGACTTATTGGTAATTGAGTGATAACTGACTTATTGGTAATTGAGTGATAACTGACTTATTGGTAATTGAGTGATAACTGACTTATTGGTAATTGAGTGATAACTGACTTATTGGTAATTGAGTGATAACTGACTTATTGGTAATTGAGTGATAACTGACTTATTGGTAATTGAGTGATAACTGACTTATTGGTAATTGAGTGATAACTGACTTATTGGTAATTGAGTGATAACTGACTTATTGGTAATTGAGTGATAACTGACTTATTGGTAATTGAGTGATAACTGACTTATTGGTAATTGAGTGATAACTGACTTATTGGTAATTGAGTGATAACTGACTTATTGGTAATTGAGTGATAACTGACTTATTGGTAATTGAGTGATAACTGACTGCTTTGTAATTGAGTGATAACTGACTTATTGGTAATTGAGTGATAACTGACTTATTTGTAATTGAGTGATAACTGACTTATTGGTAATTGAGTGATAACTGACTTATTGGTAATTGAGTGATAACTGACTTATTGGTAATTGAGTGATAACTGACTTATTGGTAATTGAGTGATAACTGACTGCTTTGTAACTGAATGATAACTGGCACAGAACTAAATAATTTATAAATTAATTACTGATTGATAACAGATATATATAGGAAACTTCCTGGTATTTGTTCAATTCCTGTTATTGGTTCACAACACTTTCCCTATTTGTTATTGGTTCACAACACTTTCCACATTTGTTATTGGTTCACAACACTTTCCCTATTTGTTATTGGTTCACAACACTTTCCCCATTTGTTATTGGTTCACAACACTTTCCTCATTTGTTATTGGTTCACAACACTTTCCTCATTTGTTATTGGTTCACATCACTTTCCTCATTTGTTATTGGTTCACAACACTTTCCTCATTTGTTATTAATAAATTTCAGAATTTTATTCAGCTGAGGAAATTCTCAAAGGCTGGGCTGAACATTTTGAAGATGTACTAAACTGCCCCTCCAACATCAAAGACGAATCGATTGCGCGCATCACGCACACACCAATCAATCATTCATTTTCGGAACCCCCTTGCCTTGAGGATGTGGAGGAAGCAATCTCAAATTTGTCCGTAGGAAAAGCGCCAGTTGCAGACTCCATTCCAGCCGACGTTAACGCCTTCAGTGGCCATGTTATGACTGCTAAACTCAGAGCTCTTCCAGACAATATGGAACCTGGAAGCGATACCAAATGACTTTTAAGGATGCTTCCATCATAATCTACATAAGAGAAATGGAAATTGCGACAACCACCGAGACATCCCCCCCTATCCATGTTCTCTATAGCAGGCAAGATCCTGGCTAGGATCCTGTTCAACAGACTGCAATTCCATCTTGAGACAGGTCTCCTCCCAGGGAGCCAATGTGGCTTCCGACAGGGCAGAGGAACGGCTGACATTATATTCACTGCCA
The DNA here is from genome assembly GCA_034231615.1 of Meghimatium bilineatum. Taxonomy (NCBI): domain Eukaryota; kingdom Metazoa; phylum Mollusca; class Gastropoda; order Stylommatophora; family Philomycidae; genus Meghimatium; species Meghimatium bilineatum. The sequence goes on along the minus strand of CM067322.1, from coordinate 104,321,015 downwards.
GACAACTACAGGAAAAGTGTTGCGAACAGAACATTGGTCTCTACACCACATTTGTCGATCTAACTAGGGCATTCGACACTGTAAATTGCGAAGGACTATGGAAGATCATGGCCAAATTTGGATGTCGCGAAAAATTAACCAACACGATTCGCCAGTTTCATGTTGGTATGACAGTCTGTGCGCACACTCAAACCCGTTTGCATTAACTAACGGTGCCAAACAAGGTTGCGTCCTGGCTCAGATGGTATAACAGCCTGTGCGCACACTCAAACCCGTTTGCATTAACTAACGGTGTCAAACAAGGTTGCGTCCTGGCTCAGATGCTCTGCAGCATGGTGTTCTCAGCATGGCCCATAATAAATGATACCTTCCGGAATAACAGTTCAGGAATTTGCTTTCGCTATCGAGCTGATGGAGGGCTATTCAACCTTAGTAGATTGAAGGCCAAGAGCAAAACTAAGACGGACATTGTTCACGACCTCATGTTTTCAGACGGTTGTGCACTAAACGCCACCAGTTTGAAAGACATGCAGGACAATACGGACCTCTTGTCTTTGGCCTGTGATACGTTCGGACTCACTCTCAGCACTGCGAAGACTAGTAATGTATCAACCAGCGCCAGGTGTTCCCTACACAGAACCAGTAATCACAGTAAATGGACAAAACTTTAATACTACCAATAAGTATGTATATCTCGGCAGCACACTATCGCAAACTGCGACAATTTCCGAGAATGTTGCCCTGCGTATTGATCGCGGCATTCGAGAGCCTTCGTGCCAACGTCTGGATCAGACGTGGCCTCAATTTGGCAACAAAACTGAACATGCAACGCGCAGTGGTTCTACCAACATTGCTTTATGCATGCTGCGTCATCCTGAACTGTTTATATGAGACACGCCCCACATCGTAACTCTTTCTACCTTCGGTGTCTAAGAAACCTCATGGGAGTACGTTGGCAGGATCGAGTACCAGACACGTCACGTAATATTCCGTATGCAAAGCACCCATGGCATGCCCTAACTCCGCAGGATTGGCTTCATCATCCGTATGCCAGACAAGCGCCTTCCAAATAGATTATTCTATGAGGAGCTGTGCGATGGAAAACGTTCAAGCGGAGGGCAGAAAAAGCGCTTCAAGGATCACATAAAGAGCTCTCTCAGGCACTGAGGCATCAATCCTAGCTCCCGGAAGACTACAACACTTGATCACTCAGCTTGGCACAACCAGATCACTGCTGGCATCACTAAATAAGAAATAGAAAGAACACTGCGGACAATTTACAAGCGGCGGAAGGACATATCCGAAAGCTCTGCATGCACTGCAATAGAACTTTCATGGCACGAATCGGATTCATCGGGCATCTACGAACTCACTAACCAAATTAGACCACAAATGTTTGGTTTTTTTTTCTACTTGTTCATCACATTTATTGTTTTTCATGCCATGCTCATCTTCGCTTGCGAAGGAGGAACAACATCATCTAAACACTACTAAATGTTTGTTTTGCGTTCGCTCCATTGTAACCATCACGGATATCCGTGCGATTTCCGCCGGGAGCGTGATTACGTTGTGCCACCGTTATGCGCCTTGTAGGCCAAGCACATCCGATTTCGGCATGCCTTGACAATTCGGGTGGGCTACCCTTAGCCTGTGACAGCCTCTATATCTGTCTCCAGGCACGCGCAGTGGCGACTCTTCGCCCAGACGATTTTTGCTCTCGTCTGACTCGCACGAGGTGTTCCACTGTCTATGAACTTGCCTCGTGTAATTGGACGTGCTGTGCCTGTGCCCATTGGGTACTGAACCGTTTCTCATCCGTGAGCCTGGTTCCTTAAGGGGAAGAGCTCAACAGAGGAGTTTGACCCAGGCTCTTTCTCTTAGCCGAGGTGTCATTCAACGACATCGTGTACCACTTGTCCAAGTTCGAGTCTCACACCACGCGTTTGAGAGCAAGGCGTTCTCGAGCTGAGCGTCCTTGTCCCAATAGCGCCTGAGCCCATCAGGTACTGAACCCTTTCTCTCTTCAAGTGTATTTCCGGTGTAGGAAAACCTGACAGTAGAGTTGGGCCAGGACTAAATAGTTGTCCCTTTTGTGCCTGAGCCCATCGGGTACGGAACCCTTTCTCTCTGCAAGTGTACTTCCGGTATAGGAAACCTTGACAGTAGAGTTAGGCCAGGACTACCATCGTTGTCCCTTTCTTGCCTAAGCCCATCGGGTACAGAACCATTTCTCTTCGCGAGCATATTTCCGGTTTAGGAAGGCTCGACATTAGAGTTGGATTAGGTTTTCTTGCTTTACCAAACGCCAATGAATGGGTCTGGGTCTCTGCCTGTAAGGAGCACAGGTAACTAGAAGCTCCTCTCGAGCTGACGGAGCTTGTATTTCCCCTTTCCTAGGGACTTTTCACTTTCTATTTGCAGTTCGCGCTGCCCTCTAGCGCTGTTCTGCCCCTTCATTGTTTCATTGTACTCGGTATGAAATGTATTTGTCTATCGCCGTGCATCTACCTTTACGTGCATTGTACATTGGCCGCCCCACCTTGTTCGGACTGGAATGACTAGCTTCACTGTATGTCGACAGTGTCGCTATATGTGGTGATGCTGGTGGTGTCGGAGATATTGTCTGTCTCTTGTGCAGTCAAATCTCTTTCCATCTGCTACCTCCACATTCTCGGACACGATCCCCAAATGATTTGGCCAGAATCAGCTCGAGCTGCTGTATTTCTGTTTCCAGGATGCAGCGCGTGGAGGTACATTTGGGATCTTGGTTATCTGCTAACCCTGGGTCCGCCTAGAGTAATGCGTTCCCTTTGCACCCCACACTAATACATGTGATATACCATCAGTGTAAATCTGCTGTTGGGAACGAGTAACCATTGATTCGAGTAAACAACATTCTGTGCTGCTTATTAATTTTCACTGGGGCTTGTATTTACAGAGTATCTACTCAATCTTCTTCTACAGGATACAATATTTAGTCGTTTGTTTGTTTCAAACACACACACATACACCCATTGTTTGCATCACACTCACTCATTTTTTGCTTTAACCACATACACACACTGTGGACTCACTATACGTGCACACACACACGCAGAGGGGCATGGGCTACAGCAATAATAATGGAATTGTAACATATTTATCCAACGACACATACTCCTGAATCTACGCGGGACATGTGTTATGAAATATGAACCGATATCATTGAACTCAGGGCAGACCATTAGGTAGGAGCTCAGTCTCCCCAAGCAAGTATCAAAAGGTACTCATGCTAATGGCTCACGTAGTAAGCCTATAACTGGTGAGATAAATCAATCAATATACCATGTATCATCACTATACTATCCAGGTGTCCAGCAGCTCCACGTTAATACATGAACCAAATTCTCCAAATCGTATATTCGATATATCACTAATCCCCGTGTGTAACTAATCCTCACGTGTAACTAATCCTCACGTGTAACTAATCCCCACGTGTCACTAATCCCCACGTGTCACTAATCCCCACGTGTCACTAATCCCCACGTGTCACGAATCCCCACGTGTCACTAATCCCCACGTGTCACTAATCCCCACGTGTCACTAATCCTCTCGTGTCACTAATCCCCACGTGTCACTAATCCCCACGTGTCACTAATCCCCACGTGTCAATAATCCCCACGTGTCACTAATCCCCACGTGTCACTAATCCCCACGTGTCACTAATCCCCACGTGTAACTAATCCCCACGTGTCACTAATCCCCACGTGTCACTAATCCCCACGTGTCACTAATCCCCACGTGTCACTAATCCCCACGTGTCACTAATCCTCTCGTGTCACTAATCCCCACGTGTCACTAATCCCCACGTGTCAATAATCCCCACGTGTCACTAATCCCCACGTGTCACTAATCCCCACGTGTCACTAATCCCCACGTGTCACTAATCCCCATGTGTCACTAATCCCCATGTGTCACTAATCCCCATGTAGGCGTTTAGCTGGCGTCCGTGAATCAATGTCATGCATAATGTACATTGATATACTTGAATCATCAAATTCCAGTTTTTCTATACACACACGCACACGCGCACACACACGCACACACGCGCCCACGCGCGCGCGATCGATCGATCGATCCACCAGCGACATCGAAGAATGTATGAACATTTCTCTGTCCAATACATGCCTGCCTGCCCGCGATAAAGAGACGTTCAGAATATCTACAACGAAGACAACGTTCTGGAAAGAATATGTCACTTTATATATATATATATATATATATATATATATATATATATATATATATATATATATATATATATATATATATTATATATATATATATATATATATATATGCCCCTATTGAAAATATGACGGCACTGGAGAATTGCACACATCTGTAGCGTAGGTAGAGCGTGTGTACAGTATTCTCATCAGCAGCCCAGGTCTGAAACGTACGATGAGAAGAGCTCGAGTAGTAGCACATCAGAAGATGTCGAAGAAATCAGGCTCCTTACACTTTCTAGGAAGATGACAAAGTGAGGCAGGTGTCTTACCAAATATATTCATCTGAAATCTGACAGTCAACTCAGGGGTAACACATCTGCAATCTGACAGTCAATTCAGGTAAGACATCTCAAATCTGACAGTCAATTCAGGTAAGACATCTGAAATCTGACAGCCAACTCAGGAGTAAGACATTTGAAATCTGACAGTCAACTCAGGGGTAAGAAATCTGCAATCTGACAGTCAATTCAGGTAAAACATCTGAAATATGACAGTCAATTCAGGTAAGACATCTGAAATCTGTCAGTCAACGCAGGGGTAAGACATCTGAAGTCAATTCAGGTAAGACATCTGAAATCTGACAGTCAATTCAGGTAAGACATCTGAAATCTGACAGTCAATTCAGGTAAGACATCTGAAATATGACAGTCAACTCAGGGGTAAGACATCTAAAATCTGACATTCAACTCAGGGGTAAGACATCTGAAATCTGACAGTCAACTCAGGGGTAAGACATCTAAAATCTGACATTAAACTCAGGGTAAGACATCTGAAATCTGACAGTCAACTCAGGGGTAAGACATCTGAAATCTGACAGTCAATTCATGTAAGACATTTCAAGTCTGACAGTCAACTCAGGTAAAACATCTGAATTCTAACTGTCAATTCATGTAAGACATCTGAGATCTGACAGTCAATTCAGGTAAGACATCTGAAATCTGACAGTAAACTGAGGTAAAGCATCTGAAATATGACAGTCAACTCAGGTAAGATCTGAAATCTGACAGTCAATTCAGGTAAGACATATGAAATCTGACAGTCAACTCAGATAAGACATCTGAAATCTGACAGTAAACTTAGGGGTAAGACATTTGAAATCTGACAGTCAACTCAGGTAAAACATCTGAAATCTGACAGTCAGCTAAGACATCTGCAATCTGACAGTCAACTCAGGGGTAAGACATTTGAAATCTGACAGTCAACTCAGGTAAAACATCTGAAAGGTAAGACAATAATATTTGTACAATTCAATAGAAATCATCTTAAATTTAACTGTATAAAGTGCAAGTCTCTCTTCAACAATATATTCGCTTGCATGCATGAAGCGTCACAGTTGATGCACACGAAGATTCTTGAATCACAACCGAACTATATTTTTATATATATACCAATGTTATATATGTACATGAGAAAAATCTGTTGAAAGTAGTGCTCTATCAAATGGTTCAAGACCATCTGTTAAAGAGTAGAGACTGGCGTACCTTGACGTCCTCATCGATGTCATCTCCATCTGTAATGTAATCTTCCACATCTTCTCTGAGAGAATATCTGGGAACATGACAAGTCTCATGTCCAGCTGTGTGTGCACCAACTTCTCTGAGAGAATATCCGAGTACATGACAAGTTCCTTGCCCAGCTGTGCTTGCACCAACTTCTTCCTCATCGATGGAATCAGCAGATAACCTGTTGCTTATATCCTTGCATTTCGAGGACTGGTCACCGCTGTCCAATGGCCAGTTTGAGATGTCAGTGGTGGTTGGTTTATTCAAACATATCTCAGTCTCCGTTGAATTGTGTACATCTTTTAAAGTAGATATTCTGCTACGAGGCCTTGTATAGCTACTTTCTTGGAACAGGTCGCTGACACCACTGTCTCGCTTATCTAGGCTGGAAGGAACATGAAAGCTGGCAGGAGACAATCTTCTGTCCATAGATCTAGAGTCACTGTCGCTATCAAACCTGGACGAAGAAGTGTCACTAATATAAGAACTTAGCGTATTACCACTCAGCATTGTGTCCCTACTAGTCTGACGCTCAAAAGGGTTGCTGCGCCGAGAACCTCTGCGACTCTGCGGATCTAACTGGGACTGTTGTTGCCCGGAGGCAGCTTTGAATATAACAACATACTCGCTAGCACTTCGGACACGCCCATGTGGATTTCCCTCAAACAGATCCCTGAGGCTATCACGAGCCTCCAGTACACGCTCATCTCTAGTGTTGCAGGTGGCAATTACTGCAGATGCGCCGCCATCATCAGAATGACCATCTGAGTTGTGGCATGTCTCTATTACGGTACTAAGCTTTCGTTCATTTTTAGAATTCTTAGAATCATTTGAGTTTGAGTAAATCAGTGGTCGTGCTGGTCCGTCTCTGGAAGGGGAAGTAACTATCTGTGGGCATGTAGGTGGCATTTCTTGAGGTGTAGATTGTGGTGTACCTTTGGGGTAACTTGCCTTGATGCTCTGTGGTGGTGTTCCATTCTGAGAGATAGCTGATCCTCTGGAACTCTTACGGTATTGGCTGAGAATGCTGACATCAGTTGCATGGTTATGTGTTATGTTGAGTTGAAGACCGTTATGTCTGGAGTTTGAATAAGATCTTGTCATGGATGTTCCTTTATATTTGTTGGCCTTCTCCGTACAGAAACCATAGCGAGCCAGGAGAATAACAAAGTCTTTGCGGAACTGTTTTGTGAGTATGGCATAGAGAAATGGATTTGCACACGAATTGAATGGGTAGAAGAAAACCAAGAGAATCTTGGAGTTTGTAATGTCTATTAGGGGTAGACCAAACGATGCTGTGAAACCAAAGAAGGCGATAGGAGCCCAACATATGAAATTTGTCATTACCAGAATAGCCATCCTTTTAGCAATTGTAGCGTCGTTGCTACGAGCCATGTTCTCACTGGCCCGTACCTTCAGATACATGCTGATGTAGCAACCACATATTACCACAAAAGCAATTCCATTAAAGATGAGTAAAGCAATGATGTATGCAGTATCCACAATATCCTTGGCTTCCATCGGCAAGCATATACTCACAGTACCATAACCACTGATTCCGAAGAGCGGGAGAAGAGCTAAAACTGAGGCGAAGATCCAACCAGTAAATATCAGACCCGTTGCCTGACGCATTCTTAGCCGTTTGTTAACATGTATAGCTTGGCTGATAGCGTACCATCTTTCCATAGTTATAACAGTGAGTACAAACACACTGAGCTCACTAGAGAACACTGTCAGAAACCCGGCTACCTGGCAACCTCCATCATTCTGCCACGACACAGCGTACGTGAAATATTCCCCCAGGGAGTGTACGTCTACTGATGCGATCAGCAGCAGATAGAATCCCATGAGAAAGTCGGCAAAAGACAGGTTGCACATGAGAAACTTCGGTACAGTCAGTTTACTTCTAGCAGTGACTAGAACAATAATTACGATTAGATTTCCACACAGGGCTGCAAGTATAACGAGCCAAACAAACACTCGCAGCCACTCGTAACCCATGACATCCTCGCAGGGATTAAATGCGTTCGGTTGTGGTGTACACGTTACTCCTGAGTAGTCCTTAGGAGAGGAAAAGTTGCCACAGCCAACCCACCTGACTTCATTGCTAGGACTTAGCGTGCCGTGCCAGATATTACTTGTAGTCACTATCTTGTTGCCACCTGTTGTTGAGATGGTGGAGGCTGTCAGAAACAATCCGAACGGATCACCACTCCTGACGAATGTTGTTGCTGTTGATGAAGTGATATGGTCGTTGAACTGTCCGCGGATAGAGCTTTGCGATACTGACTGCGTAAACCAACCATTGGTCATCTCTAGACCTTGTCGGTGACTACTACCTGAATGATGCAGTTCTCCAAATGTGCCTCGATGGTCAACACTCTCTCTATCCTGGGCCTGTTTGGCCGAACCTCCTAGCTCAGTCGGTGCCCAACTCAGAGACATTAGAGTTTTAATGGAGGACATGACAATGCCATCGCTAGCCCTCCTGACTCGGAAGTCCAAAGTAGAGTCAAACAGCTGTGTCAGATCTGGCTGTGCAGTGACATGGTTCATGTGGGTGGTACAGAAAGATGATCGTTCCGACATGTGGGAGGAGGCCACTGGATCTTGCTTGTCCGCATGCCTGCGACAAATTATATATGACAATTGAGAACATATACATATACATATATATATGATTCAATATATGGGATTCAATACATGGAATTCATTGCATGGGATTCACTATATGGGATATGTGCAAGAAATATGATATTTTAATTATTATATATATTTTTTTCCATCGCATTTAATGTTTTTCTTGCCATGCTCATCTTCGCTTGCGAAGGAGGAACACCATGTGAAAGATCTATTATTTGTGGGGGATCTATTATATCTTGGGGAAATGCCCGCAGATAAGGGGTGGGTTTCAGCTCCCATCCCCATTGCATACCGAAACTGACATTTTGTACCAGGAACTTGACCCCTCACCATCTTCCAATTCTTCTCCTTGTGATTTTTCACTTAAATGACATTGAAAAAGACGATAGGAGCCACAAAAATGCTCAAATAACAGTTTAAGGTACCCCCCCCCTCCCTCAACCACCCTTAGGACTAAATTTATTACCCTGGTTGGGGATATATATTTAGAAGACATATATAGGAGCCCTTTTATATGTGGGAGATATATGTAGGGAATTCATTATATGTGGGAGATATTATTTGACGAATATAATTGTCTTGTGTTCTATATATGTGTTCTTCGCGATGTTTTTGTCTCACTGTTTATGTGATTCGAATTTCGTGGATTGTGCTAGTTGTGTTGTTTAATTGTGTACTCAAGTGATAAATGGATATGTTTCCGTACTTTAATGTTGCTATTTGCAAGATTCGAGCGCTGACAAAGGAGAAACTTGATTTTTCCGTTATTGTCAGTCGGATACAAACATCTCATTTGGTGACCTATTCTCGCCGCTGGGGTGGGTTCACTGACCGTGTCAAAATGGTCTGCCCTATTTTTACACGGTGTCAACCTGTTACAGTCATGTGATATTGGGCGACACACTGTAGCTACTATGGACACTCACAGTGCTAAGAAATAAGTCAACCTAGCATTGTTAACAAAGGCTTTGTCTACCTAGGCTTAAAAAGTCTGTTTGCGGCGAAATACTCGGAAGAAGTTGGCAGGTAACTCAACGGGTACATAGGCGCTAACAGCAGAGCTGTGTGGACAGCATAGGGCACAGTTAGACACATAGTACGCTCTGGCCATCCACTGCACCTGATTTTCTCCCAGTTGTCTCGACTTTGTCTTGCCACTGGACCAAGATAAAACTCAGGAGAGAGAGTGTGATTGACGATTAGCGCAACTCTTCCACACTATAAATCAACTTCAGCGCTAGTCATTTCTCAACCCATTTATTTACTTATCTTTACTAATTAAATATGAAGAGAACAAAGTGTGAATCAATCTTAGTTGGTTCATGGAATGTTCGGACACTTACGGATATCTCAGATGTAAACAGACCAGAAAGAAGAACAGCACTAATTGCTAAAGAATTGGCCCGTTATAATCTGGATATTGTTGCACTTAGTGAAACGCGGTTTGCAGATGAGGGTCAGTTGACAGAGAGAGGTGGAGGGTATACATTCTTCTGGATAGGACGTAAAAACACAGAGAGGCGTGAATCAGGTGTTGGTTTTGCTATAAAATCATCTCTGGTGCAGAAACTTCCAGGTATGCCTCGAGGAATTAGCGATCGCTTGATGTCGTTGCGATTGAAAGTGAGCAAAAATAACTTTGCCACATTACTTTCTGCATATGCGCCGACAATGACAAATCCTGATGAGGAAAAGGATAAATTCTATGAAGAGTTAGATGCCGCTATATCTGGTACACCGAGAACGGATAAACTCATTATCCTGGGTGATTTCAATGCCCGAGTTGGCAAAGACTCCCAGACATGGCAAGGTGTTCTTGGACGTCATGGGATCGGTAAATGTAACAGCAATGGTTCCCTTCTTTTAAAGCTATGTTCTGTGCACGAACTCACTATCACCAACACTATGTTTCGTTTGCCAACGCGCAAAAAGACCTCTTGGATGCATCCACGCTCCAAGCAGTGGCATCTTATAGACTATATCATAACCAGAAAAAGGGACATCAAGGATGTTCGTGTCACAAAAGCAATGTGTGGAGCTGAATGCTGGACTGATCACCGGCTTATAGTATCCAAACTAAATTTCACCATTGCAAGAAAAAGACGTCCACAGGGACAAAAGATAGAAAAACGCCTAAACACTGATCGGTTGAGTAACCACGATATAAAAAATAATCTCTCCAAGGATCTCGACGTAGCCTTGGGAGACTTAGATCTTCTTAATACCACATCTGAAGATAGCTGGGCTTCGTTTAAAGGAATTATTTACGCCAAAGCGAAGGAACATTTGGGAGTGAAGGTACATAGACACCAAGACTGGTTTGATGATAATAATTTTGAGATAACATCCTTGTTAGAAGAGAAACACAAAGCTTTCAAGAAACTACAAGGGGCAGCATCTTCACCGTCCAAGAAAGTAGCCTATAACAAGATCCGTAACACTTGTCAAAAGAAGCTTAGAGAGATAAAGGATAAATGGCTAAGTCGAAAAGCTGAAGAAATTCAAATGTTTGCAGACAGAAAGGACTATAAGCGATTCTATGAGGCTTTAAGAACTATCTATGGTCCACACTCATCGGGATCACCACCTCTATTAAATGCCGATTCGTCGAAGCTTCTCACTGATAAAAATGACATCTTAAATCGTTGGGCTGAACATTTTGAAGAAATCCTAAACAAACCATCAGTAATAAATGAAGAAGTCATAAACAGAATACCACAACTTAGGATAAGAGAAGAACTCGATATATCTCCAATCAGTCAAGAGGTTATGATAGCGATTAAACAAATGTCAAATGATAAAGCTCCAGGTTTGGATGCCTTACCTGCTGAAATTTATAAAAATGGCGGACCACTGCTGATTAAAAAACTAACTGACATTTTTTGTATTTTCTAGAACTCAGGTACATTGCCTCAAGATCTAAAAGATGCTTCTATAGTGCACCTATATAAAGGCAAAGGTACCAAACAGTCTTGCGATAATCATAGGGGCATATCACTTTTGTCTATAGCTGGTAAAATTCTCGCTTGTGTCATACTCAACAGATTAAATAATTCTCTACTAAACGAGCTACTCCCAGAGAGTCAGTGCGGTTTTCGTGCAGGTCGTGGTACAGTTGATATGAAATTCTCTGCACGACAAATTCAGGAAAAGTCACAAGAGCAACATAGTGAACTCTTAGCAACATTTGTGGACTTAACTAAAGCATTCGATACCGTTAACAGAGAAGGACTGTGGAAGGTGCTTACAAAGTTCGGATGCCCCCCAAAACTTGTCACTGTGATACGACAATTTCATGACGGTATGATGGCTAGTGTTATCTGCGACGGAGGAGTATCTCCTGCATTCCCTGTCACAAATGGTGTAAAGCAGGGATGTGTGCTGGCCCCTACTCTTTTCAGCCTGTTATTTACAGCCATGTTAACGGAAACACACCATAGTAATGAAACAGCAGGCATAATGATCAATTACAGAACGGATGGTGGTCTTTTCAATTTACGTCGTCTAAAAGCAAACACGAAAACTAAATCTAGTACTGTTAGAGAATTACTTTATGCTGACGACTGTGCATTGTATGCTGACTCTGTCGTAAACATGCAGAGCACCATAGACCGCTTCTCAAAGGCCTGCAACAACTTTGGTCTCACTATTAACACCAAAAAAACAGAAGTCATGCACCAAGCAACATCAAATAGCCAACATACTGCTACTTCCATCATCGTCAATAAGGAAAAACTGCAGGTAGTCGACAATTTTACTTACCTTGGAAGCACTCTCTCTCGCGATGTCAACATTGATGTGGAAATTAACAATAGACTGGCAAAAGCTAGTGCTGTATTTGGCAGATTACGCAACAATGTATGGGACAGAAGAGGTATAAGAACAACCACCAAACTACAAGTATATCATGCTGCTGTTATACCAACCTTACTATACGCCTGCGAAACGTGGACAGTGTATGCTAGACATGCAAGAAAGTTAAATCATTTCCATCTTACCTGCCTACGTAAATTACTAAACATCCATTGGTGGGACAAAGTACCAGACTACGAGGTCTTGGAAAAATCAACCTCAATAAGCATCCACACAATACTTATGAAGGCGCAGGCACGCTGGGCAGGCCATCTTGTGCGTATGGAGAACTCGCGATTGCCAAAACAAATATATTATGGAGAACTCAAGGCAGGATTTCGAAAAGCTGGTGGACAGAAAAAGCGTTTCAAAGACACGCTCAAGTCATCCTTGAAACATCTTAACATTGACGTAGGCGCTTGGGAGAGCCTCGCTCAGGATAGAGCAGCATGGCGTTACAGCATTAGAACGGGAGCACTAGCGGCAGAAGAATTCAGACAAGAAACTGCAAGACAGAAGCGGACACGTAGAAAAGAAAAAACATCTCAACCTCACACAGATACCTTCTATTGTTGTCAATTCTGTAAAAGAACATTTTGTGCGCGCATTGGACTTGCTAGTCATTTAAAAAAGCACTATTAACTTTATTATTTTATTATTTATTGTTATTATTATTATGGTTGAGTTTTTGGTCATCGTCGATCACGACGGACGAACATCATATCTGGTAACCAACTCTCAACAATCTTCTATAGAACTAATTCTATATACCCGGTAACCAACTCTCAACAATTTTCAGGCAAAAGAGCCAGGGGTAGACCAAAAGAAACACTCAGAAGAACAATACTTAGAGAAAGTAAAACAACCAATATTCATACTATTCAAGAACTGCACAGAATAGCTTTGAACAGACAGAATTGTAGATATCTGACCTCTGCCATATGCGCTAACTTCAGCGCAAAAGGAAAATGAATGAATGAACTTCAGTTTGTGAACATTTAACCGAATGTTCGTGGTATTGTTTTGGTAGTACTTTTCCGTGGTATATAATTGGTGGTATTTTATTGGTGGTATTCTGTTGGTGATATTGTGCTTAATATCACTTCTTAACTTGTTTTATTCGTAAATATCTTGCTTTCATAAACATTGAAATTCTCGCCAGTGTGTCGGCTAGCTCAATACTCTCAACACCCACTTGATGGAGATCTAATATATACGAGACCTGTATTATTTGTGTGTATTCATCTCTCGTCATTTAGCAGAATATTAAAATGTAGTACTTGTGTTAAGCCTCACCTGAAGGCACAACAGTGGTGCTCGTACGTTAGACGAGCTGTGGTGATATGCGAGAACTTGAACACGGAAGGAAATTGTTTGAGTGAGTAGGTGTCTTCTAAGACTAATTCTTTGATGTTGACAAGGCCGTCTGTTGGAAGGTGAGAGATACTGCTTCGAGACAAGTCTCTGTGGATACACACGTAAATGTGGTTATAACAGACACCCTTGCTACAGCAAGTTGTTACACAAATTATGAGACCGTACAATGGTATCTGAGGTAAAGGAGATGGCATCTAACCATAGGTCTAACATTGTCATCATCATCATTCCAGTCCACATATAGTTCAACTCATCAAAGCAGGCATCCACATACAGTTCAACTGATCAAAGCAGGCATCCACATACAGTTCGACTGATCAAAGCAGGCATCCACATACAGTTCAACTGATCAAAGCAGGCATCCACATACAGTTAAACTGATCAAAGCAGGCATCCACATACAGTTCAACTGATCAAAGCAGGCATCCACATACAGTTCAATTTATCACAGCAGGCATCCACATACAGTTCAACTGACCAAAGCAGGCATCCACATACAGTTCAACTGATCAAAGCAGGCATCCACATACAGTTCAATTTATCACAGCAGGCATCCACATACAGTTCAACTGACCAAAGCAGTCATCCACATACAGTTCAACTGATCAAAGCAGGCATCCACATACAGTTCAACTGATCAAAGCAGGCATCCACATACAGTTAAACTGATCAAAGCAGGCATCCACATACAGTTCAACTGATCAAAGCAGGCACCGAAATACAGTTCAACTGATCAAAGCAGGCATCCACATACAGTTTAACTGATTAAAGCAGGCATCCACATATAGTTCGACTGATCAAAGCAGGCATCCAAATACAGTTCAACTGATCAAAGCAGGCATTCACATACAGTTAAACTGATCAAAGCAGGCATCCACATACAGTTAAACTGATCAAAGCAGGCATCCACATACAATTCAACTGATCATCCACATACAACACCAAACGTTATCCCAAAGTCACTACGAAATGAGAGGAAAAGCTTGAATGATAAATACGTGGATGTTTAACAAATTTAGGAACACTTTTCATTTCGCTGCACCACATTTTAAGAACCACATATTCAGTCTTGTCTTCTCTAGCCATGTATGCTGTGAGGTGTCATGGGGAGTCGAAGATTTCTATTCCTTAGCAGTTGGGAGGATTGAGTTGAATTGAGATTGTGTCTCGTTAAAATATCTTTGATGTTGTCTATCCATCTGCATCTTAGGCGACTTTTCGTTAAAAAACCGGACTTTCTCCTATACATATTAATTCAGTCACATCTAGAAAAATATGATTCAGCCACTTCTACCTAAGAAAGATGTGATTCAGCCACATCTACCTCGGAAAGATGTGATTCAGCCACATCTACCTCGGAAAGATGTGAATCAGCCACAACTACATCGGAAAGATGTGAATCAGTCCCATACACTTAGAGAAGGTTTTGATTCATCAAGATTGACATAGAGAAGGATTTGAATTAGCCACTTACAGTACGATATGATTCAGTGACAACCTTCTGTCAAAAGATGTGATTGCTATTGTGAGTTCGTAATATCAACGCTGCTTTGTCTTTCTGAGATAGAACTTTCATTTTGTTTGAATATTGGACAAGGATAACATTTATGTTGTTTTTATATAAGGCTTGAATTGAAGTCATGATAACAATCTTGTCTTTGAGGCTTGGATTGAAGATACTATTCTTGTGCATGAGGCTCGGAATGAAGTTATAATAATATTCTTGTGTATGAGGCTTGGACTAAAGCCATGATAGCAATATTAATTGCGTTAAATAGGATACAAATGTTCTAAATATTATTTTATATAAGACACTAGTTACAAGAAATACTCTTCTTCTTCTTCTTCATCGTTCTTCAGTCAGATATCAGGTTACAGCACCAATAGCTTCAGTCAGATATCAGGTTACAGCACCAATAGCTTCAGTCAGATATCAGGTTACAGCACCAATAGCTTCAGTCAGATATCAGGTTACAGCACCAATATCTTCAATGAATTGTGTGATTCGCTTCAGGTCATCCATAGAACCCCTCAAGTCTGGAAGCAGTGCCGTCTCAGTAGGCCATATTTTCTCCCTCTCTTCTTGGTAGAGTTGACAGGCATGAAGAATGTGTTCTGCAGTCTCTGGGCTCAGTCCACAGTTGCAGAGGTCTGTCTCACCAATCTTCAGCTTTCAAAACATGTGACTTCTCAGTCTGCTGTGGCCAGTTCGTAGTCTGAAGTTGATGGTTTGTTCCTTGTGTGACATTCAATGGTAGGGGGCATTTAGTTCTGCAGTTGGGTGCATCTGCTCCACTTATTCTTATATTCTGCTTTTAACATGGTCTTACACTCATGGCACTTATTATCATTTTCTATTTGTTCCAGTGATCCCCCTTTCCTTGCCAGGAGATCAGCTTTTTCATTTCCAGGTATGTCACAGTGACCAGGGATCCACTGCAGTACTGTTTCTTTGGTAGTACTGCTGAGGTGTAGTAAGCAGGCCGTAAGTTCATTCATGCTCGTGTTCTTTGGATCTTTTAATGCCTGCAATACTGACTTTGTATCCGTTAGAAATACTACATGTCTGTTGTGACTCGGCAAGCAATTCATGAGCATTTTGGCTGCCTCTATTATGGCTTCCATTTCTGCTTTGAAATTTGTGGATTGTTTGCCTGTGGGTATGGATTTCTCTATTTCTTTTCCATCTGGTGTTACTATATATATTCCTGATCCTCCATCTAATACTGCCTCTTTCGCTGATCCATCTGTATATACATGTGTCCATATATCCTTTGGGTATGCTTTCTGTATGTGATTCTTAGTTGTCTCCTTTAGTACTTGTATAGTAGTTTCTGTTTTTGAAATAATGCTTGGTATATTGTCCATAATTCTTGGGAAGTTTTTCCTGTCCCAGGTTGGGTATGTGGTAAAGATGTTTAGTGGTTTTAAGTTTTGTAAGTCTGTATCTGTGAGTGATTTCTGGAGCCGTTTAGCGGAGTGTAGAAAGCTACCTCTTTTGAGTCGCTCTTTTGTAGGTCTGCTTAGTCTTTGGTTCATTTGATGACTCTCCAAACATTTGAACTTTGCATACTGTGTGAGGATTTTTTCATTTCTTCTTTCTTCCATTGATGGCAAACCTGTGCATGTTTCCATTTCTGTGATTGGGGTAGTATTCGTACCTCCTGTTATAATTCTAAGATTGTGGTTTTGTATCTTTGAGATATTTTGAGTGTTACTCTTGGCTGCAGTCCCCCATGCTGACATTCCATATTCCAAGGCTGGTCTTACGTAACCTGTGTATGCTCTATTTAGTATTTTCTCATTTGCACCCCAATCTGTTCCAGCCAATTTTTTAAGGAGTGGTGTCCTCATTTTACCTTTTGTTTGGCACTTGTCTATGTGCTGTCTTCATGTAAGTCTTGGATCAAAAGTGAATCAAATGTATGTTGGTTCATCTTAGACAATGTTTGACCTTTTATAATTAGTAGGATTTTCTGTGGTTTGGTGGACATGCTGAAGAGGGTATAGGTAGTGTTGTGGGCATTGATAGACATGGCCCATTGGTCTGTCCACTTGGCCAAATTGTCCATAGTTTCCTGTAACCTTATTTTGGTTGGGCTTAGGCTCTCTTCACTGCACCATATCGCCAGATCGTCGGCATACATTGCAGCATTTACTTTACACGAGAGTATTTGGTCAATGTCGTTCATGAATATAAACAATGGAGTAAAAGTCATTGGAAAGACGTTTTTTTTGTGGTAGCAGAACAATTGAGACTATACCAGAGATAGTAGCGAGACGCTATAACAGAGACAGTAGCGAGACGCTATAACAGAGACAGTATCGAGACGCTATAACAGAGACAGTAGCGAGACGCTATAACAGAGACAGTAGCGAGACGCTATAACAGAGACAATAGTGAGACGATGTCTTGTCAGATCTGTAAGCAAGAATAGATTTGAACACCAATGTACAATACAATAGCGAGAGGAGCAAGCAAGTATAAGGAGCTGAACACTTCACCTTATCCATGGATATCTAGCTCCATAAATATTTATATATAGTCTATACGTCTTTTTCTTTATTATATTGTGCTAATTTTACTTACAATGCACCCAAGTTACATACATTCATTATACTGTCTAAAAACTACTCATTATTGGAGTCCAAAGCTGGAACTTTTATTTCGGAGATATAAAGCAATCTAACCATCTGACCACGCACCACATATCTAACCACCATCTAACCCGTCTGACCATGCACCACATTTATGCTAATGTCAAATATTATGATTTAATTGATAAGTTGTCCGAATTTATCTGTTAAAGTCTTTCAAATTAAAACTAGCATTCCCCTAGTTTAGGAACGTGTGACAATTTATCATAACGCTTGCATAATTGAGCGTGACAGTTTTGTTGCTGTGGAGCCTGAAACTCATTTGTATTATTTGCAAGTTATAAGCGGCCCAAGAATATGTTTGCAAAATTCCATTAATGTCATTGAAAGAAACGCCCCCTTTCATGTTATTTTTCCGCGTGTTTTGAGTTATTACTCAAATATTAATATGGACAAGATTTATATGCTTTTAAAATTACTGCAGACTGATAGAATTATTGTATACTATATTTTGTTACCATGTAAGGAATATTATTAAATTACAATTTGTAAGAAATACAACGTTTTTATGGACGCCTCGCCACTGAACAGAGTAGTTTAAACTACAGAGCAATGTAGGAATACAAGTAGCAGTTTCGACTCTAACAGAACAATTGTTTGTTTGACTGACACAATGACAGCTAACTCACAAAAACTGTAGCTCTTCAATTTTACTGAATGCCAGGTCTCCAATATAATCCAGTCGGAAGTTGTTTTTACATATCCTGAAGAAGATAAAGGCACACCATGAATGTCAGATATTACAGAAAACATGTTTTTATTACAGAAATAATACATTTATGTAACTTACAGGGAAAACATGTTTTATATTACAGAAATAATACATTTATGTAACTTACAGGGAAAACATGTTTTATATTACAGAAATAATACATTTATGTAACTTACCGGGAAAACATGTTTTATATTACAGAAATAATACATTTATGTAACTTACCGGGAAAACATGTTTTATATTACAGAAATAATACATTTATGTAACTTACCGGGAAAACATGTTTTATATTACAGAAATAATACATTTATGTAACTTACCGGGAAAACATGTTTTATATTACAGAAATAATACATTTATGTAACTTACAGGGAAAACATGTTTTATATTACAGAAATAATACATTTATGTAACTTACAGGGAAAACATGTTTTATATTACAGAAATAATACATTTATGTAACTTACCGGGAAAACATGTTTTATATTACAGAAATAATACATTTATGTAACTTACCGGGAAAACATGTTTTATATTACAGAAATAATACATTTATGTAACTTACCGGGAAAACATGTTTTATATTACAGAAATAATACATTTATGTAACTTACCGGGAAAACATGTTTTATATTACAGAAATAATACATTTATGTAACTTACCGGGAAAACATGTTTTATATTACAGAAATAATACATTTATGTAACTTACAGGGAAAACATGTTTTATATTACAGAAATAATACATTTATGTAACTTACCGGGAAAACATGTTTTATATTACAGAAAACATGTTTTATATTACAGAAATAATACATTTATGTAACTTACCGGGAAAACATGTTTTATATTACAGAAATAATACATTTATGTAACTTACCGGGAAAACATGTTTTATATTACAGAAATAATACATTTATGTAACTTACAGGGAAAACATGTTTTATATTACAGAAATAATACATTTATGTAACTTACAGGGAAAACATGTTTTATATTACAGAAATAATACATTTATGTAACTTACCGGGAAAACATGTTTTATATTACAGAAATAATACATTTATGTAACTTACCGGGAAAACATGTTTTATATTACAGAAATAATACATTTATGTAACTTACCGGGAAAACATGTTTTATATTACAGAAATAATACATTTATGTAACTTACCGGGAAAACATGTTTTATATTACAGAAATAATACATTTATGTAACTTACCGGGAAAACATGTTTTATATTACAGAAATAATACATTTATGTAACTTACAGGGAAAACATGTTTTATATTACAGAAATAATACATTTATGTAACTTACCGGGAAAACATGTTTTATATTACAGAAAACATGTTTTATATTACAGAAATAATACATTTATGTAACTTACCGGGAAAACATGTTTTATATTACAGAAATAATACATTTATGTAACTTACCGGGAAAACATGTTTTATATTACAGAAATAATACATTTATGTAACTTACCGGGAAAACATGTTTTATATTACAGAAATAATACATTTATGTAACTTACCGGGAAAACATGTTTTATATTACAGAAATAATACATTTATGTAACTTACAGGGAAAACATGTTTTATATTACAGAAATAATACATTTATGTAACTTACCGGGAAAACATGTTTTATATTACAGAAAACATGTTTTATATTACAGAAATAATACATTTATGTAACTTACAGGGAAAACATGTTTTATATTACAGAAATAATACATTTATGTAACTTACAGGGAAAACATGTTTTATATTACAGAAATAATACATTTATGTAACTTACAGGGAAAACATGTTTTATATTACAGAAATAATACATTTATGTAACTTACAGGGAAAACATGTTTTATATTACAGAAATAATACATTTATGTAACTTACAGGGAAAACATGTTTTATATTACAGAAATAATACATTTATGTAACTTACAGGGAAAACATGTTTTATATTACAGAAATAATACATTTATGTAACTTACCGGGAAAACATGTTTCTCTCAGCCATGTATTATTTCTGTAAATTACCGCTAAAACATATTTCTCTAAAACATATTTCTCTAAAACATATTTCTCTAAAACATATTTCTCTAAAACATGGCCTAGATAAACATGTTTTAGCTGTAAGTTACAGAAAAAATACATGATTTATGTAAATATTAAATATGGATTTCCCTTCCCTAGAATATGATAGCTCTTTGGAACAGCATAAACCTTGTCTCGACATGTCTAGAATAACATAATCCCGTTCTTGGCATGTCTAAAACAACATAATCCTGTTCTTGGCACGTCTAAAACAACATAATCCTGTTCTTGGCACGTCTAAAACAACATAATCCTGTTCTTGGCATGTCTAGAATAACATAATCCTGTTCTTGGCATGTCTAGAATAACATAATCCTGTTCTTGGCACGTCTAAAACTACATAATCCTGTTCTTGGTATGTCTATAATGAAAACCTTGTTTTGGCACTGTCTAGAACAATATAACCCATTTTTAATTACGGTATAGGATTTAATCACAGTGTAGGATTAAATCACAGTGTAGGATTAAATCACAGTGTAGGATTAAATCACAGTATAGGATTAAATCACAGTGTAGGATTAAATCACAGTGTAGGATTAAATCACAGTATAGGATTAAATCACAGTGTAGGATTAAATCACAGTGTAGGATTAAATCACAGTATAGGATTGTCAGTGATTCGATGCTGGTAATTATTGGCCGTCGCAATAATGAGAGTTCATCTGAATAATTAAAAGCGTTTAAAAGACAAGAACGGGAGGGGGTGTGGGAAGGGGCGTATTATTCATGAAGCGGAAAGGCAACAATTAACATAGAACTGTGAGAGAGTGGGGAGGGGGTGAATATGAAGTAAATGTTTGCCGAAGTCGGATGTATCGGGCCATTGGCGGAAATGAAACGGCGACATAACGTATTTGTTCTATGGATTACATTCTGCTGGAAGTTTAGTAGGACTATTGTTCTGCTACAAGATACATCCAGTGGGGAGTGTGAGAATGAACAATGAAGATACAAAATAAATGATTTACCTTGTTTTTATAAAAATCTGCGCTGATCCGAAATGTTGTGACGTCACTTACAGCCGGCTTATTTCTGGATACAAAATGGCTACCTTATCGTACGCTTGTAAGAGATGTAGAAGTATGTAACAGTTGCAGGGACTGCTGCTGGATCGAAGATCTGCGCGCCAAACACACAGATGCTCCGCCCTCCTGTGCGTGCTATCCACTGATAGGCCTACCCATACAACTCTCCTAAATAAAATATCTGGACACCCCGCCCCCCATCCACTGATCGGTAATTATAGACACGGGAAATAATTAGGAGAAAAGAAATTGCCTAAATTTTCTTTAGCTTTTCGCAATAAGGTAGAACTTTATGGTGTATTACATCGAGAACTGAATGTGAAAGTAAGTATGTGTACTCACGGCCTCGAGAACTGAATGTGAAAGTAAGTATGTGTACTCACAGCCTCGAGAACTGAATGTGAAAGTTAGTGAATGTGCAATTAACTCAATATGAAAGTAAGTGAATGTGCAAGTAACTCAATGTGAAAGTAAGTGAATGTGCAAGTAACTCAATGTGAAAGTAAGTATGAAGATAAATCTGAAATAATATACTCACAGCCTCTGAATTAAAGCTCCTGAGTAGGCATGGTTCTCTATTCTTGTCAGCAAATTGTTTTCTAAACGTCTAGAAGATTTCAAATATACAATTGCATTATAATATAAAGACAGAAAACATAACGAGAATGTCTCAGTGGTATGGTCAGCGTGTAGGAAAGAGAATATCTCAGTGGCATGGTCAGCGTGTAGACAAGAGAATGTCTCAAGGGATATGGTCAGCATGTAGACAAGAGAATGTCTCAAGGGATATGGTCAGCCTGTAGATAATAATCTAATGTGAAATATATTCTGTCATTTCTCAGTAAGTCTCAGATTAAAGTCGGGTTTATTCATTAATTATTTAACTGGCAGATTATAATGTAAGATATCAATTACTACTTTGAACAGTAAGACATATTATAATGTAGGATTTCACCATGACCTTATAGCCAAAAAAAACATATGTACAGAGAAAGCAAAAATAGTGTATTTCAGTAAACAAATGGTAAATTGAGGTCCATCTCTGTGCCTGTCAGCGAGGAATAGACTTGAGGTATACACGGGAAGTTAATAACAGTTTGGTAATAACAACTGGAAGCATAGTTTCTGATATCATTTTATGACAACTGGAAGATTAGTTTCTGAAATCATTTTATGACAACTGGAAGCATAGTTTCTGATATCATTTTATAACAACATTCAGGAGAATACTTACAAAATGTGCGTTTTTATTTTATGGAAGGATCCCCCAGGAATAGCTTGGATCTTATTGGAAGATAAGTCTCTGTTAATATCAGAAAACATTGTGTTAAGTCAATGATCTTGTGGGAAGGTAAGTCTGTTAATAAAATATATCTCTTTAATCCTTTGTAGAACGTTGCCCTTGCTGCCACACTGTAAGTCTCCTGGTTCTGTGCACACTGTCCAACCTCACCCAGAGTCATATTCAAACGGCAAATGCAGTACATAGGTGAGGCTGGGAGGACATTGTTGACAAATGAAGTACATGGTGAGACTGGGAGGACATTCACAGACCGACTCTGTGACCATATGCAAATCATGAAAAAACCAGACTGTTATTCCTGTTGGTGACCACCTCAGTGGCACGGACCATCGGGATGCCCATGATATCCATGTGACAGCCAATAAGCCATGATGTTCATATGACAGCCATTAAGCCATGCTGTTCAAAAGACCGTCACACGCTTGAAAAAGGGTACATATATACATTTACCACGACTAAACCCTGTGGAATCAATACCCGTCAGTCGTATGTATATCATGTTGTTACGTCATTTCTATGTTTGTCTTGTTTCACTGATATTTTGTTGTGTTGTGATTAGTTTCTGTTTATGTTGTTCATATTAGGTAGCGGCCTATTAGGTATGTTGATTATCATCTTGACACATCGGACACGTGCATAGGTGCTCCTATCTCCGCTTCAGTAAATCTCTCAGGGTATAACGGCTGATTGTTCCGGTTCTTTGTTAGTTCCCTTCATCAACCATCATATCAGCTGAAATACCATGAGATAAATTACCTATGCGGACTCGGCCAGTGCACGAAGCTCCGTAGCATGGCCAAGAATCAATGATGTAATGATGGTCATGAAGATAATGATGGTGATTATGCAAGCAATGATGTCTAATAATGTAATATTGTGTATGCAGGTAATGATAGTGATGATGTAGGTAATGAAGGTGATGTTGTAGGTGATGATGGCGGTGAAGGTAATGATGTGAATGAAGGTAGTGATTGTGATGAAGAAGGTAACGACTGTTATCATTAAGTTAATGATAATGATGATAAGGGTAATGATAGTTATAAATATAGTGGTGCTGGTGATTATTGTAGAGATAGTAAATGAATAAGGTAATGATGGTGATTGATGAAGATAATAATAATGGCGATGAAAGTAATGATGACAATGACGAGGACAATGTTCTGTAACCTTGAGATAACCTCTAGAATAACTTACATCTCATACATGGCATTATTCAGAGATTTTGAGTTTGTTCCGAAACTGGAAAAGTTGGGAACCGCAGTCAGAGCACTTTTCGTAATATGTCTGAAAGTAAACCAACATATTGCATGTAGTCAATAATTTAGAAATGTAGTCAATAATCTAGACATAGCCAATAATCTAGACGTAATCAATAATCTAGACATGTAGTCAATAATCTCGACATGTAGTTAATACTCTAGACACGTAAGCAATAACCTAGACACGCAGTCAATAATCTAGACATAGTCAATAATCTAGACGTAGTCAATAATCTAGACGTAGTCAATAATCTAGACGTAGTCAATAATCTAGACGTAGTCGATAATCTAGACGTAGTCAATAAACTAGACGTTGTTGATAATTTAGACGTAGTAGATAATCTAAACATGTAGTCGATAATCTAGACATAAATATCTATAATCTAAACATAAATATCTATAATGTAGACATGTAGTCAATAATCTAGACGTAATCAATAATCAGATTTGCTTGGACATAATCTAACCACATATATCATTTATCAGGTATAAACGATCTGTCCTTGCAGGCACATCATCTAGAAGCATGACTGTGACCTTGCAGGCACATCATCTAGAAGCATGACTGTGACCTTGCAGGCACATCATCTAGAAGCATGACTGTGACCTTGCAGGCACATCATCTAGAAGCATGACTGTGACCCATCTAGAAGCATGACTGTGACCTTGCAGGCACATCATCTAGAAGCATGACTGTGACCTTGCAGGCACATCATCTAGAAGCATGACTGTGACCTTGCAGGCACATCATCTAGAAGCATGACTGTGACCTTGCAGGCACATCATCTAGAAGCATGACTGTGACCTTGCAGGCACATCATCTAGAAGCATGACTGTGACCTTGCAGGCACATCATCTAGAAGCATGACTGTGACCTTGCAGGCACATCATCTAGAAGCATGACTGTGACCTTGCAGGCACATCATCTAGAAGCATGACTGTGACCTTGCAGGCACATCATCTAGAAGCATGACTGTGACCTTGCAGGCACATCATCTAGAAGCATGACTGTGACCTTGCAGGCACATCATCTAGAAGCATGACTGTGACCTTGCAGGCACATCATCTAGAAGCATGACTGTGACCTTGCAGGCACATCATCTAGAAGCATGACTGTGACCTTGCAGGCACATCATCTAGAAGCATGACTGTGACCTTGCAGGCACATCATCTAGAAGCATGACTGTGGCCTTGCAGGCACATCATCTAGAAGCATGACTGTGACCTTGCAGGCACATCATCTAGAAGCATGACTGTGACCTTGCAGGCACATCATCTAGAAGCATGACTGTGACCTTGCAGGCACATCATCTAGAGATATGTATCAATTATCAGATGTCAATGATCTGTTCATGGAAATATATAACCCTAGACAAGTATCAATAATTAGATATCAACGATACGTTTTCACGTGCGTGCGGGCGTGCATGCGTGCGTGGGTGTGTGTGTGTGCGCAGACATATGTGAACATCATAGTGAGACTGTCAGTACTGTAATGATATTTATATCACTTGAGATATCAGTACTGTAATGGTAGTTTACTAACTGTAGATACGTGTCATGTAAAGACAGTGTCGTAGTAAGATAGACATATGTGCTATCATCACTGCTGTCTGTTACATACATGGACAGGACTGCTGTCTGTTATATACATGGACAGGACTGCAAAACAGACAGAAGAAAGAAGCGAACACAACATCTCAGAAACATCAAGAGATCTAGAGACCTATGTTACTCCCTGAACTATCTACTCTGCGCAGTTGATCAAGGTCTAATACATGAAACTCAATTACAACTACAAAGACACACAAATTCACTTCAGGCAGCGTGCGAAACAAACGGTATTTGATTATTACACTCATCAAATACAGGAACTATGAAAATATGAAGAGCAACAGAACCGCTAAATGTGTATGTTAACGGCACTAAATCAGAATTTAAATATCTAGGAAGCATTTTAACAGAGCACGGCAAAATTTATAGAGAAATTGAAAAGCGGTGTCAAAAAGTAAACACTAACATACCCTCACCGCTGTTTAAAAACTCAGCGATCAACATGGCGACCAAATGACAGATAATAAACATCATCTTTATCCTAACGTTTTGTTAACAGTGTCAGACAAAAACATTCATGAGAAAGATGACCACATGTGAGATGAAATGTCTGGGCAAGATGACCCCATGTGAGATGAAATGTCTGGGCAAGATGACCACATGTGAGATGAAATGTCTGGGCAAGATGACCACATGTGAGATGAAATGTCTGGGCAAGATGACCACATGTGAGATGAAATGTCTGGGCAAGAGTATAAACGTAACCAGTAGAGATCAAATGGAAATGAAGACGTCAGAAAGGGTACAATACAAGAATCAGTGGACAGGTTTCTACGGAACAAATAGCTAACTTAATTAAACGGAACGCAATTCCGATAAAGACGCATATATCGACGCATCCAATATTCTACACGTTGCGCAATGAGAGCCCCTGACCACTCGACATGCCCGCTGTACACTGAGTGGGAGGTGGATGGACAGTTCATTGCGCGCAAATCGCTGGATCGGTATTTTAAGTTACGACTTTGTAAGTTTCCGAGATAGTTCAATAGTATATGAAATTAAAAAGTAGGTATGTTGTCACGTGATTTGTCCACTGATTCTTGTATTGAACCTCAGAAAGATAGTAAAGACCTATGATATAGTTCAAGACATATAGTTGAAGACATATAGTTGAAGACATATAGTTGAAGACATATAGTTGAAGACATATAGTTCAAGACATATAGTTGAAGACATATAGTTGAAGACATATAATGGAAGACATATAGTTGAAGACATATAATGGAAGACATATATATCAAGACATATTATGCAGTAAATTTCATGATGTATTCACTTGACGTCAATTACTTCCATAATTTACAAATACAATTTGATAATATCTTCACTTGACGTCAATTACTTTCATAATTTACAAATACAATTTGATAATATCTTCACTTGACGTCAATTACTTTCATAATTTACAAATACAGTTTGATAATATCTTCACTTGACGTCAATTACTTCCATAATTTACAAATACAATTTGATAATATCTTCACTTGACGTCAATTACTTTCATAATTTACAAATACAATTTGATAATATCTTCACTTGACGTCAATTACTTTCATAATTTACAAATACAATTTGATAATATCTTCACTTGACGTCAATTACTTTCATAATTTACAAATACAATATGATAATATCTTCACTTGACGTCAATTACTTTCATAATTTACAAATACAATTTGATAATATCTTCACTTGACGTCAATTACTTTCATAATTTACAAATACAATTTGATAATATCTTCACTTGACGTCAATTACTTTCATAATTTACAAATACAATTTGATAATATCTTCACTTGACGTCAATTACTTTCATAATTTACAAATACAATTTGATAATATCTTCACTTGACGTCAATTACTTTCATAATTTACAAATACAATTTGATAATATCTTCACTTGACGTCAATTACTTTCATAATTTACAAATACAATTTGATAATATCTTCACTTGACGTCAATTACTTTCATAATTTACGCATGCAGTTGTGTCTGTGTGTCTCACCAGTGCTCCATCAGACAAACCATCCATGCAGCAGACAACTTTAGTAGATGACATCCCGTTATAATTGAGGTTATCTTCTTGTAGAACCTTCATGGCACGTCATCTATACAATTATACTTCTCATGCTTTTATTTTGTTGCTGCAATTTATTTTATGCTTCGCTTTTTCATAAAATATATACATATGTAATCTGTGGTTGGGAGGGAGCCAGAGATGTACTGTGCAGCACTGGGGAGGAGAAACTGCCAGCACTGTTTTTTTCCTATGGCTGAGGCCCATCATACAAGCACAGTGACTCAGGAAGTGACAATCCTTTTGACATGAACATGTGGTTGCATGCCTGAAGCAATAGAGAAGTTCGTCATAACCAGTAGTCAATTGGTGGCGGGTAATGAGTACATGAAAGGGGTAAGACAAGGATGCATTTTATCACCAAGCCTATTTAATATCTACACAGAGAATATCTTTAAAAATATAGAAGACATACCAGGACTCGAGATCAATGGGAAAATAATAAACAACATTAGATATGCAGATGACACTGTTCTTTTAGCAGAAAGTGAACATGAACTACAAAGACTAATAGATCATGTCAATAAATCAAGTAATGAATATGGACTGGATATAAACATTCAAAAAAAATGATAATCAGCAAAGACACAGAAGAAGAGGAGGTAAACATAAACATACAGGGAGAGAAACTACAACAAGTAAAACAGTATCAATATCTTGGACACATAGTCACAAATGATGGCAGATGTGAAACAGAAGTTAAAAGGAGAATAGGAATGGCTAAAAGTACCTTCAATGACATGAGGAAATTATTAATATCTAAACAAATTACAAACAAGTTAAAAATGAGAATTATAAAATGCTACATCTATTCCATATTAATGTATGGCTCAGAAACATGGACACTAAATAAACAATTACAAGACAAAATTGATGCCTTTGAGATGTGGGTATATAGAAGAATAGGGAGAACATCACGGAAAGAGAAAAAAACAAATAAAGAGGTGCTAAAGACACTTAATATGAAGAAAGAACTACTAAGAGAAATAAAGATCAGGCAAATAAAATACTTTGGACACATTAAAAGACATGACACCTTATTGAAGACCTTACTTGAGGGTAAAGTCAAAGGGAAGCGAGCAAGAGGTAGGCAGAGATACAATTGGGAGAGTAACATTACACGATGGACAGGTTACAGTCTAGCAGAGTGTACCACCAAGACAAGAGACAGGAGATGTTGGAGATACGTTGCAGCCAACCTTCGTTGCGGAGACGGCACTTGATGATGATGAATGAGTACAGTGAACCATATCTTGGTTGCAGTGGCTCGAAGCGGTGCATAGGATGAAAACTACCTTTCTAGTGGGTGTGATTTTAATAGCATTGGGTCAACGGGCATGAGCCCATGGACCGCTGGATTAGCAACCATCCAACCAAATAACCAACCAGCCAACCAACCAGCAAACCAACCAACCAACCAACCAACTTCCATAATTTAGGTGAAGAATTTGATATCTTCACTTGACGTCAATTACATTCATAATTTACGTCAGCAGTCTTTGCGATTTCTTCTTTACACCCCACGTGCCCACCAACAATATTTTTGTCGAAAAAGTACATATTTTTTTTCAAATTGAAATAATTTCATTGTTATATACAGAAATTATTGACGTTAACTTTTGTCCTCCCCCCTCCCCATCAGCTTGTCCACAACTGTCACACTTTTTGCTTGGCCCCCCCCCCCCCTCCCCTTTTCCCCACAATTTTCTGACGAAATTTATGAACAGTCTTTTATCTATAACATGAATCTGTAACAGTTTATCTGTAACACAATGTTACCATGTAACTGTAACATGAATCTGTAACACAATGTTACCATGTAACTGTAACATGAATCTGTAACAGTTTATCTGTAACATGAATCTGTAACAGTTTATCTGTAACATGAATCTGTAACACAATATTACCATGTAACTGTAACATGAATCTGTAACACAATGTTACAATTGCAATTATGGTTGAGTAACCGAGCCATTTACTTGGGAAATTAAACAATTCTAATTAATTAGAACAAACGTAAATGGGTCCAGCTGGGGACATAAACAATAAGTGCCATGCACAGAGAAATAGATTTAGAATACAGCTAAGCATGCCTGTTATTGATTTTATGTGAGCCAATGATTGAAACACAACACGGACAGAGTTGCTACTGTCTGGTGCATACTCTTTTGATTTGAGAATTCTTGTCCACTTCTACGTGCAGATGAAGACATTTTGTCAGAGCACATCTTACAAGTCTGATTGAAACTGACTTGATGCGGAATGGCAGAAACAGTAAAAGGAGAGATAGAGATAGAGAGAGAGGGGGAGGAGAGAGGGATTGCATCGTGTTTTGAAAGAGAAAACTCCTTGATTATTCATGATTTGAAACTATTTTCACCTGATTACAGTCTGCCTGATCCTTGACTTGATTATCGTCTGCGCGACCCTCCACTTGGGTAGCAGGTCGATGTGTGGGCGTTTCAGTTAGACACTAACCATTGAGTGAAGGATTCCTGGATTCCTGCTTATTTCAAATAAGATCCTTAAAGCACATCTTAACATCTAGGCATTTTGTGTTGAAATATTACTGAAATGGCAAGCGAATAAAATCGTAGGTCCTTGATTTAGAATGTGAAGGAAATCGTAGGTCCTTGATTTAGAATGTGAAGGAAATCGTAGGTCCTTGATTTAGAATGTGAAGGAAATCGTAGGTCATTGATTTAGAATGTGGAGGAAATCGCAGGTCCTTGATTTAGAATGTGGAGGAAATCGCAGGTCCTTGATTTAGATCTATCAATCTATTGTTTTCCATTTCTGTCGTTAAGTGTCGAAATGGGGGAGGGGGCATTCTGAATTTTTGTATCTTTGATCATTTGAGTTGCATTGGCCGTGGTAAGCCCGTGTCTATTTAATGTTTCTTTGATTTTCTCTGCCCATCTAATTCTTGGTCTTCCCCATACTTGTAGCCCGGTCTTCTGCTGATGTATTCATGAAGGACTACTTGCGCAGGTTTCATTTTCATGACGTGACTAAATCATCTGGTTTGCTGCCTCTCGATGTAGTCTTGACTTGAGATAGTCTTTACTTCTTTCCTGATATATTCATTTCTCCGGCGGTCTTTTCTCGTGACATGTATAGCTTTCCTCAAACATCTCATTCCGCAAACTGTATCTTTCTTCGCTAGTTTCTTTGTCAAGGGCCATGTCTGACAATGGTAACACAGAGTTGGTATACAAATACTGTTGATAAACTATCGTTTTGTAGCCATACAGATTGATGGGTGTTTAAGTATTGGTGACAGATGGTAATTCACATCAATGGTTTGTGACACATTGTTTCAGTCTATCTGTTGAATTTGCCATCCTTCCTAAATATACTTCCAAGGTTTTTAAACTCTGAAACTTGCTTTAGTTTTCTAACAGGTAGATCCAGGAATAGGGTAATAAAGTTGCGCTAATACTGAATAACACACATAATGACACACACAAATCAACGTTTCGACCAAAAGGTCTTTATCAAGACAAACAATTGAAACAAAATTAAAACATATAACAAAGAGCGAACAGTAATAACATCGACGGTCACATTGGTATGAGTAGTATGGATTGACCGGAAGAGGCGAAATGACACCGGACAAGGAAAATACAAAAATGACAACAAACATGTGAAACAAACAGAAACTATGGATCGACTAAAGTCATACAAGAGACATTCGCAAATTAATGCAGTTGGGTTTCAGAGTGCCATATTGATAAATGTAGCGCTTCTCAAACGCCAGACGGGCCTGGTCGTCAAAGAAGTACGACTTAATGTCCTCAACTTGAATGTCTTGGGCGCCCCGATAGCCCGTTCCATTAAAGTGGACGTCAACAGGCAAACCCGAATGGTTTTTTATGCTATACAGATGTTCGCAGAATCGGTCTGCGAGCCTCCTTCCAGTTTCCCCTATATATGTCATGGCGCAAGGCTTGCATTTGATGGCATAGATGAAGTTGCATGACACACTTGTGAAGCTCTCCTCAATGGTGAAGCTGGCTTTAGGGAAGGTGACAGACCAGATCTGGGCGACATAGGCACAGGTGTAGCATTTGCTGCGTTTGCATCTGATGGTGCCAAAACGATTAGGAACGTCAGGCTGGAGGTGACTCCGGACCAGTAGATCCCAAAGGTTCTTGTCACGTCTTTAAGCAATAAGAGGGGGGGGGGGGGGTTACAGAACAATTCCCGCGTCTCTGGGTCAGAGTGGAGAAGGGGAAGGTGACGAAGCAGGGCATGGCGAATGGCAGCGCTATGGGGGTGGAAAGTGAGAACAAGCTTAGTCTGGTTAGACGTGGAAGACTTACGAGTGGTCGAGAGGGTGTCCTGTTGGGAGAGACTGCACACTCGAAGACGGGCAGACCTGAGGACAGCCTCAGGGTACATGCGACAGCGGAAGAAAGCTATCATCTCGTAGCCCTTCTCGATGAAGACATCCTCGCAACTGCACAAGAAGAAGTTGGGAGAATGGATGGGAATCACGACAGGCAGCATAATCAGAAGAGGTATATAGAGAAAGCTATGGGCACCAGTCGGTTTGTAGTGCACCGATGTGCTAAGTCTGAAGGGTTGGATAGTGATAGATATGTCAAGAAAGTTCACATGGGAGGTGGGGATCTCAGATGTGAACATGATGGCTGGGTGAAAGTTGTCGATGAATTGTATGAAGCGTTCCAGGTCAGTCTCAGACATGTCAGTGATGCCGATTCCATCATCGATGTACCTATGGAACACCGATGGGAAGGCCCTCCATAGGATTCCCATACCTGGTGCTCAAAGTGGCATATGAACAAGGAGGTATAGCTGGGCCCCATCTTAGTGCACATGGCAATCCCACTGATTTGGTCAAAGAAGTGCCCATCACACTCAAAGGAATTGAGAGTAAGCATGAGTTGAGCAAGACGGATGAGGGTAGAAGTAGACACAGAGGGGTGAGGATGTTGGTCGGGGAAGAACTTCACAGCCTTGAGACCCTCTGAGTATACGGTATGGAGGTGTAAAGGGAGCATACATCCAGCAGAAAGAGACGATAAGTATGAGCAGGGGACAGTGAAATAGAAGGAAAGATGGACCGGGTATGGTTAGTATGTTTCAGGAATGTAGGAAGTTGTTCTACTAATGGTTGGAAGACACTATCCAGAAAGTCAGAGATGTGTTCAGTGGGACAGGAACACGCAGAGACAATGGGTCTGCCGGGGTTGAAAGGTTTGGGAGTTTTGGGTAGCATATAGAATGCCGGCCTGCCCACTCTGCTGCCCTTGAGGCATAGAGCGGCATCAGATATAAGCAGAAGGTTGTCAGCTATTAAACCCTTGATGGTGGTAGAGACTGTGTCGTTATGGGCAATAATAGGGTCTTTCTTGCAGGTGTTGGCCCTGTAGAACATGGGATTAGATAACTGAGCCTGACCCTCTGCGAGATAGAGGTCATTACGCCAGATAACAACCGCGCCCCCCTTCAGTTTTCTACTATTGTAAGATAGATTTAAATGTACTGGTGTTCCGCTTATCATAATAATCTCTGTTTTAGATGTGTTTAGTTTCATGTTGTGTTGTTCGCAGGCTGTATGCAGCAAGTGTGTGTGTTTAGTTTCATGTTGTGTTGTTCGCAGGCTGTATGCAGCAAGTGTGTGTGTGTGTTTAGTTTCATGTTGTGTTGTTCGCAGGCTGTATGCAGCAAGTGTGTGTGTGTGTGTTTAGTTTCATGTTGTGTTGTTCGCAGGTTGTATGCAGCAAGTGTGTGTGTGTGTGTTTAGTTTCATGCTGTGTTGTTCGCAGGCTGTATGCAGCAAGTGTGTGTGTGTGTGTGTGTGTGTTTAGTTTCATGTTGTGTTATTCGCAGGCTGTATGCAGCGTGTGTGTGTGCGTGTGCGTGCGCGTGTGCGTGTGCGTGTGTGTGTGCGCTGCTGCTGTAATTCATTTTCAGATTCGTATATTAAACACTGATAATCTGCAAATAGCAGTTTGTTGATTGAGCTGTGATCTTAATTTGATGCTTCTGCAGTCTTTGGTCTTCGGCTTTAGTCCATGTATGTTACGAACAGAAGTGGTGATAGTACGCAGCCTTGTCTAACGCCTGTTTTCATGTCACATGGGTCTGCTGTGCCCTCAGTAGTTCTATTACGTTCTGACAGTTTTTGTATAAAGTTCTTATGTTGTTTAGTAATTGTCCATGTATTCCAAAGTACTCAAATATAAGCCACAATTTTTCTGTCAACTCTGTCAAATACCTTTTCTTAGTGAATGAAGGTGATGTTTAGTTGTAGGTCGTATCCAAGTGTCTTTTCATTCAGTTTCCTTAGCGCTAAAATAGCATCTGATCATCCCATACATTTCCTGAAACCAAATTGTGTCTTATTTAGCTGGGGTTCAATTATCGGTCTTACTCTCTGTTCTATGATTTGTGCGTATACCTTTCCAATGTGGCTGAGCAGAGATATGCCTCTGTACGTTTCACACTCACTTTTGTTGCTTTTGTTTTTCCATACGGGTACACTTATTGCTCTTTTCCATGCATCTGGTACTCGTTTTTCTGGCCATGCTGCTGTGAATATTCTCTTTAGCCATCTTACACCAACGTATTTGCATGCCAGGATGACTACAGTTTTTTATGCTCTCCACGACAGATAATTTGTTTTGCGAACTGTTCTTAATATGTTCCTCTATTTCACGGACTAGTGTTTCTGGTTCTGGAACATGTGAATATCTTGGAGTGAAAGGATATGTTCCTCTATTTCACGGACTAGTATTTCTGGTTCTGGAACATGTGAATATCTTGGAGTTCTTCTTCTTCTTCTTCTTTCGTTCACTTGAAACATGTCTATATCTGTAATTCTGTCTCCTTAATAAAACTCACTGTCTTTTGTAGTTCATACAGTGTCCCATAGAGTTTTGATTCCAGTGTTGTTTCCTCTGGCCAATATGTCTGCCTCAGCGTTTCATGCTCAGAACACTCTTGAAGTATATGTTTGGCACTCTGTGCTGCCTGTCCACATGTACACATGGCCGTGTTGCCAATCTTGAACTTTGTATACATGTGACTGCGGAGTCGGTTGTGTCCTGTTCTGAGACGTAGAATTATAACTTGTTCTGATCTGTTCATATTGTGATAGTCATCTTGTGTTGGTGTTTGTGGCTTTCTTATTGACTTTATCATCTGTTTTTTCTGATGGTAGGTGATTGGTATATCTGGTTGGTCTTCGGCAGCACCTTCCTTAGCCAGTTGGTCTGCTTTTTCATTTCCTGGTATTCCACAGTGAGAGGGTATCCACTGCATGGTTACCCTATACTGGTAAGACAATTCGCTAAGTAGTTTTTTTAAGTCTGTTAGTTTTCCAGACTGGAGAGCTTGAAGCACTGACCTTGCATCTGTCAGGAATACCACAGGCTGTAGGTCAGAGTTGGAGTTCAGCAGTTTTTTAGCTGCCACACTAATTGCCTGGATTTCTGCATCATAATTATTGCAGAATTTTCCTGTCGGTGTTCTGATTGTATCTCTAGGCTTGTGTGGATATTCTATATATACACCTGCACCTCCATTCCTCACAGCATTCTGTGCTGACCCATCTGTGTACACTCTGACCCATATATCTTGTGGATATTCCTCATCCAGGAAACTGAGGGTGATTGTCATTCGCTGCACACTGTTCTGTTCGTCCTCGCTTAGTATTCCTTTCACATGGGTCTGAATGTATGTTGGCATTCCATGGCTTTCACTCCACGGGGTTTGCTCTGGTACAGACCTTAAGGGGCTGCCAACTTCAGGTAGGTCTGTAAGTTGTCTACGGAGTCGTTTAGCTTGATGGATAAAGCTGCTCCTTTTCAGTCGTCCCATTACTAGATTTTGGAATCTTTCCTTCATTGGATGACTTGGCATACACTGAAATTTTTCTGCTTGAATTAGTACTTTTGTGTCTCTGCGTTCGCCAAGTGTTTGCATTCTTCCCATTTTCTGCATCTCTGCTATGGGTGTTGATTTCATTGCTCCCAACATTATTCTAAGTGCCTGGTTTTGCACTTTATCTAGATCTTGTAATGTGGTGTTTGATGCAGGACACCACGCAGCTGAACCGTATTCCAGGTGTGGTCTTATGCCTTGCTGGTAAACTTTACTGAGTATATTTCCACTGGCTCCCCATGTGGTTCCACTTAGTTTTCTCAGGATAGCTAGCTTCCTCCTGGCTTTTGTTGTTGCTTTGTTTATGTGCTGCTTCCATGTCAGCTTATCATCAAAAGTAACTCCGAGGTATGTGGGTTGTTTGTCTTCTTTCAAGAGCTCTCCATCTATCTTGATATGACCAGCTTTTTGTTTTGGTGAGAGGGTAAAGAGTGTAGTGCTGCACTTATCTGTGTTAATGCTGACGCACCATCTATTAGCCCATAAGGTTAGGGCATCGATAGCTCTTTGTATTTGTTTAGTGGCCACTGTTGCATGTTCTTCTGTGCACCAGATCACCAGGTCGTCAGCATACATTGCCACTTTGATCCCGTGTGGTAGTTCAGCAACTAGGTCATTGATGTAAACCAAGAAAAGTGTGGGTGACAGGACTCCTCCCTGGGGGACTCCATGACGCAGTAGAACTTTCTTGCTCTTGCGACCATCTAATTGTACCCTGGCTCTTCTATTATGCAGGTATGCTTTTACCCATTTGTACATTCTTGAGCTAACCCTGCAATTTCGCAATTTATTTAGGAGCCCTTCTTTCCAGACCTTATCAAATGCTTTCCTGAGGTCTATCCATGCTGCTAGTACCAGTTTCTTTTCTTGGAAGGCATCCTCAATCTCTTGGGAGAGGTAGGTTGCCTGATCTTCAGTAGAGTAGCACTGTCTGAAACCTGCTTGCTGTGATACCAGAAGGTTTTCACTTTCAAGGTACCACTGCATCCTAAGATTGATAATGCGTTCCATTGTTTTACATAGACAGCTTGTGAGGCTGATGGGCCTGTAGTTGGAGACTGTGTTGCCATCTTTTCCTGATTTGAGGAGTGGTATCATTATTGCTTCTCTCCATACCTGTGGTACATTACCTGTGGACCAGCTTGTGTTAAAGATCTGCAGTAGCTTTGCTCTTGCTGCACTTCCCAGGTTTCTAATCATTTCATTGGACACTCCATCAGCTCCAGGGGACTTTTTCATTTTCAATTTGGATATTGCATGCTCCAGTTCTCTCATTGTGATTGGTGCCTCCATGACTTCAGGTATAGGTTCACCTTGTCCAATGTTTTGCTGGTTCTCTCGAACCTCCTGTTGTTTGTCTGGGCTGACTTTGACGTTATTGTTTTCTGCAAAGGAATCTGCAAAGTAATCAGCTGCATGTTTACCTGTTAAAATGTTTCTATCTTTATAAAGTGTGATCCTCGTATTTCTCCCTGTACCTTCATCATTTAGTTGTTTTACAAGTTTCCATAATTTCCTAGTATCTCTTTCTAGGTTCAGCGACTCTGTTTTTTCTTTCCAGCTGCTCCGTCTGGCTTGTAACTTGGCTCTTTGAAATTTAGCCTTTATTTGCTGATATTTGTTGTGATGTTCTTGGCTAGGTCTGTTCTCGGCCTGCTTTCTAGATGTTTCCATCTCATTTTGCAGCTTTTCCAGTTCATCATTCCAGTAGGGTTTGTAGTTTTTGCGTGCCCCCCTGGGTATGGTTTTACTAGCAGCATGTAGTATACATCTATTAAATTCACTCACTGCTCTATTGATGTCTTTGTCCAAGTTCATGTCCTTAGCTAGAACACTGGTTAAATGCTGGTACATTTTCCAGTCTGCCCTCTTATAGTTCCACCTAGTGAGCGTGCTGCTGTCCTTGGTATATTCATTGTGAATTTCCAGAAATACTGGTCTGTGGTCACTACCCCCAAGCTGCTTTCCAACGACACGTGTGATGTTCCATTCCAGGCCTGGTGAGTAGAATGCCAGGTCTGGTGTAGAGGTGGTGTGCCATGCTCTCGAGTAGAAGGTTGGTGAGTCTGCTGGCTGGTTAATAAGAATGAGATTATTTTCATCCTGCCAGCTCTCAAGTTCCTCACCTCTCTTGTCGATATGATCGTAGCCCCAGCTCTGAGAGTGGCTGTTGAAGTCACCACACACCATAAGCCTTTCTTTGTCTGGAATTGTGTCTAGTGCCAATGGTTTATCATTTGGGCAGTAGTAGTTCAGGAGATGGAATTCTGCACTGTCTGTTTTTAGGTGGAGCATCTGGTATTCTGCCCCGTCCATGTATACTTCCAGCTGACATGCGCTGATATTGTTTTTAACTAGTGTCAGAATTCCACCCTTTCGCCTGTCTTTTCGGTCAGATCGGTAGCACTGGTAGCCTCTGATTTTGAAGGCTATGTCGCTGCTGAGGTGTGTTTCTTGGATACAGCATATATTTACCTGTTCTTCACTGAGGACATTTTCAAGTTCCAATTTTTTGCTGTATCCATCTCTTTTACTGTTGACACCCTCAGCATTCCAGTGCATTATTTTTATTGGTCGTTTGTTTGTTTGGCCAGTAGCTCTATTCCCTTGCCTCCTGGCTCCTCGGGGCAATTGAGAAGGACTTCCAGTAACTGAGGTTGGGCCCTTTCGAGGTATAGGGCCCGGCACTGTCCCTGCCTGAACGTCCGCCACAGGGCAGGCACCATAACGTTTATTAGATGCAGACATGTTTCCATTGTGTTTTATGCGTGGCAACCTGATTATCTGTGCGCCTTTTGGCTGGTTGCCTCCGTCTTCAGCACTCTGCTTACTTCGGACTATGGTCCTGCTCGAGTGGGAGTGCCCGACCAGTCTTAGTTTCCAGCCTCTGATGGCTGAACTAAGCCCCATCACCACTTCAAGGTTCTGGCCTCGATGGGGTATCTTGGAGTGAAAGGATATGTTCCTCTATTTCACGGACTAGTATTTCTGGTTCTGGAACATCTGAATATCGTGGAGTGAAAGGATATGTTCCTCTATTTCACGGACTAGTATTTCTGGTTCTGGAACATGTGAATGTCTTGGAGTGAAAAGATAATTCTTGTGTTGGTTGATGGGTTGTATTACTCTTTAAAATACTCTAACCACCTTGTTTTCATGTCTTTTGCGTTGAATATTGGTGTACTGTTTCTGCTGTTTATGATTGTCGTGGGGTTATAACTCTCCTCTCTTAATTTCATTGTTTTTGTGCTTTTCATGAAATTGCATGGTCTTTTGGTGCATATGTCAGACAGATATTCACAATATTCTTTCCACGAATTTTCTTTTGATTGCTCGTTTGACATTTCTTCTCTCTAAACAATACTGAACATAATTCTTTTTATTGCCTGTTGTTACCCATGATTTGAATGTTTGCTTCTTTTTACTGATTGCTTGTTTGATTTCCTCATTCTACCAAGCAGTTCTTTTACACCCCTGCATTTTGTTTTTGTCGTCACATAAGGTTTTTAGATTATTTGTCATTGATGTTTTGAAAATTGCCAATGATTATGTATTTTGCAGTCACGATTGGCAGTTTTTCATAAGCTTTAGTCATTGCTTGGTGTAGTTTGTCTCTTATTGGTTCATACTGCAGTTGACGAAGGTTCACACCTATGTCTTGTGTTTGTCTAGTTGGTTTCTTCACGTACTGTGCCTGTCTTGGTGGTGTTCTTTCTGTCTGTATGACAGGCCTGTGGTCTGTATCCATTTCGATGTTAGGGAGTACTCTTACATTTATGGTGTAATTGTTTGTGTGTTTCTAATAAGCATGAAATCTATTTGAGATGCTTGATTAAGTTGTCCCACTTGTACAATGTTTTCATGTGACTTTTTTAATGTTGGAAAAAAGTGTTGATTAGCTCTAGACATAGGTTGATAATTGTTTTTTTTTCGTTTTATTTTGCGTTCTGTTGTTAAATCGCCAAAGCTGCCAAGACATATTTCATGCCGTGATTTTTTTGTTTCCTACTCTTCCACTGAAGTCTCACATAACGTACATTACTTCTCTGTCACTGAAGTCTCCCATAACGTACATTACTTCTCTGTCACTGATGTCTCCCATAACGTACATTACTTCTCTGTCACTGAAGTCTCCCATAACGTACATTACTTCTCTGTCACTGAAGTCTCCCATAACGTACATTACTTCTCTGTTATTGACTTTGTTTATAGAATCAGATAGGTAGTTGAAAAATGATGTTCTTTCTTCCTCTTTATTGTTGTCATTACATGGCGCATATATCTGTATTATGTTGTCATTACATGGCGCATATATATGTATTATGTTGTCATTAGATGGCGCATATATCTGTATTATGTTGTTATTGCATGGCATATGTATCTGTATTATGTTGTCATTACATGGCGCATATATCTGTATTATGTTGTCATTGCATGGCACACATATATATGTAGTATATTGTCATTGCATGGAGCATGTATCTACATTATGTTGTCATTGCATGGCATATGTATCTGTATTATGTTGTCATTACATGGCGCATATATCTGTATTATGTTGTAATTACATGGCGCATATATCTGTATTATGTTGTCATTACATGGCGCATATATATGTATTATGTTGTCATTGCATGGCGCATATATCTGTATTATGTTGTCATTACATGGCGCATATATATGTATTATGTTGTCATTACATGGCGCATATATCTGTATTATGTTGGTTGTTCTTCCGTTGTCTTTCATCTGTATGCGTGTTATTCTCTCTGCTACGTAATCCATACAATATGTTTTGCTTGATTTTGAATGTGGAGGAAATTCTAGGTCCGTGATATAGAAAATGTGAAGAATGTCTACATACTGGTAGATGTGTGAATATCTACGCATTTTATTCTGAAATCTGAAAGAGTTCATACATTCTTAATCTAGATGTACAAAATATGTCAAGGTACTTACTCCAGAAAGTCAAGAAATATAAATGTCAAGGAACATACTCGAGACTGTCGAGAGTGTCAAGAAATATATGTGCCGAGGTACTTACTCCAGACTGTCAAGATATACCTAAGTACTCCTTCTAGAATCATGTGAAGGAATGCATAGAAACGTGTTCTAGAACATGAAGAATTGCATAGAAACGTGTTCTAGGATGTGAATGAATACCAAGAAACGTGTTCTGGAAAAGTGAGGTGAAATGATTACTGACGTAACTGAAGACCAGTAAACGAATCAAGTCGACGACATGCCTGGTGTTCCAGGATTCCGTGTCCATTAACGACTTCTCCTGTTACCCCTTCAGATAATTCCTGGATGATTTCTAACAATATTATTCATATTTTCGTGTTTCTAGCTCAGATAATGCCATGACTTGTCATCATCTGTGCTTATGTTGGTGCACATTATCATTTGGCTCTTATTGGATAAGCCAGCGTCAAACAAGGATGATGGTATACGTTACCTACTCATAGACTGCTGTAATCATAATCTTCATCTCTCCGAACTCGGACAGTTTAATCATATATACACACATACAAGGTTGTGTCAGCACATACATTTACCCACATCAATCAATCAATAAACCCGTAACCCTTCAGGGTCGTAGGGGTACCACATTGGATGCCTCAGCACACAGAGTCCTCCAGCGAATTATATCCTCAGCAATGCGGATGAGTTTTTTAATATCTTGCCCTGTCCATTACACACATGCAAAGTTCTGTCAGCGCATACAAAATTTACTGCAAGAAATGAATACACCATAATCATATAATCTATTTACATGCAATGAAGTGTAACCACAAACGTTAGTTACATACGAGAAAGTGTAACCACAAACGTTAGTTACATACGAGAAAGTATAACCACATACGATAGTTACATACGAGAAAGTGTAACCACAAACGTTAGTTCCATACGAGAAAGTATAACCACATACGATAGTTACATACGAGAAAGTGTAACCACAAACGTTAGTTACATACGAGAAAGTGTAACCACAAACGTTAGTTCCATACGAGAAAGTATAACCACAAACGTTAGTTATATACGAGAAAGTGTAACCACAAACGTTAGTTACATACGAGAAAGTGTAACCACATACGTTTGTTACATACGAGAAAGTGTAACCACATACGTTTGTTACATACGAGGAAGTTTGTTACATACGAGAACTTTTCGTAATATAGCGTACCTACCATTACACAACTGTAGGCACATACAGTGTAGAGTACCTACCATTACACAACTGTAGGCACATACAGTGTAGAGTACCTACCATTACACAACTGTAGACACATACAGTGTAGAGTACCTACCATTACACAACTGTAGGCACAGACAGTGTAGAGTACCTACCATTACACAACTGTAGGCACAGACAGTGTAGTGTACCTACCATTACACAACTGTAGGCACAGACAGTGTAGTGTACCTACCATTACACAACTGTAGGCACAGACAGTGTAGAGTACCTACCATTACACAACTGTAGGCACAGACAGTGTAGTGTACCTACCATTACACAACTGTAGGCACAGACAGTGTAGTGTACCTACCATTACACAACTGTAGGCACAGACAGTGTAGCGTACCTACCATTACACAACTGTAGGCACAGACAGTGTAGTGTACCTACCATTACACAACTGTAGGCACAGACAGTGTAGTGTACCTACCATTACACAACTGTAGGCACAGACAGTGTAGAGTACCTACCATTACACAACTGTAGGCACAGACAGTGTAGTGTACCTACCATTACACAACTGTAGGCACAGACAGTGTAGTGTACCTACCATTACACAACTGTAGGCACAGACAGTGTAGTGTACCTACCATTACACAACTGTAGGCACAGACAGTGTAGTGTACCTACCATTACACAACTGTAGGCACAGACAGTGTAGTGTACCTACCATTACACAACTGTAGGCACAGACAGTGTAGTGTACCTACCATTACACAACTGTAGGCACAGACAGTGACTATCGATAATATGTACTCAATGCTGCAAGACAGAAATCAATATGATGAAACTTGGAAAAGTGTAATGAAATTTTGGCTAATGACTGTATAGACACAAATAACATGAACAAATCGACTTTTGGACAAAAAGGTAATTATCAGGAATACACTTACAACAAGAATATTCGACGAATGAGAACGGTTCTATTGAAGTTCACATGGCAGAGCAACACGTAAAAGGCAATCGCACACAGTGACTATCCCAAGGAAGTGTAATCAAGAATGCATTACATCTTGACTCAGTCAACAACACTCTAGTGTCCTGTGTGTGATCATTCAGTCAACAAAACTCGAGTGTCCTTTGTGTGATCATTCAGTCAACAAAACTCTAGTGTCCTGTGTGTGATCATTCAGTCAACAAAACTCTAGTGTCCTGTGTGTGATCATTCAGTCAACAACACTCTAGTGTCCTGTGTGTGATCATTCAGTCAACAAAACTCTAGTGTCCTGTGTGTGATCATTCAGTCAACAACACTCTAGTGTCCTGTGTGTGATCATTCAGTCAACAAAACTCTAGTGTCCTGTGTGTGATCATTCAGTCAACAAAACTCTAGTGTCCTGTGTGTGATCATTCAGTCAACAAAACTCTAGTGTCCTGTGTGTGATCATTCAGTCAACAACACTCTAGTGTCCTGTGTGTGATCATTCAGTCAACAAAACTCTAGTGTCCTGTGTGTGATCATTCAGTCAACAAAACTCTAGTGTCCTGTGTGTGATCATTCAGTCAACAAAACTCTAGTGTCCTGTGTGTGATCATTCAGTCAACAACACTCTAGTGTCCTGTGTGTGATCATTCAGTCAACAACACTCTAGTGTCCTGTGTGTGATCATTCAGTCAACAAAACTCTAGTGTCCTGTGTGTGATCATTCAGTCAACAACACTCTAGTGTCCTGTGTGTGATCATTCAGTCAACAAAACTCGAGTGTCCTGTGTGTGATCACGACAGTTCACAATAATGT
This sequence comes from Meghimatium bilineatum, assembly GCA_034231615.1. NCBI lineage: Eukaryota > Metazoa > Mollusca > Gastropoda > Stylommatophora > Philomycidae > Meghimatium > Meghimatium bilineatum. The sequence continues at coordinate 104,277,219 of CM067322.1, read as the reverse complement.
ATTACTTCTGCCCCCTGTCAACAAAACTCGAGTGTAAGGCAACGTCACGTCAAACTGAGCTGTTGAAAAATATGGCTGGGAGATTGAATATATAATAATTGTATGAAGATACTTATAAACTAGTGGTTTCTTATTGTCTATATCGTCTATTGTTTTTATTGTCAGTTACATTTTCTGTGTCTTTTTACCTGTTTGCGATTTTGTAATCGGATAAAATAAACGGCAACTACCACTTACATTTATATTTATTTTTTATGGACACAATTTTCATGAAATTAGTATATGCAGGTATACATGCAGGTATAAATGCAGGTATAAATGCAGGCTGATATACATGCTGAAATACAGGTAGAAATACAGGCTGGAATACAGGTAGAAAGTTTGAAATACATGTAGAAATACAGGTATAAATAAGCCTATAAATACAGGTAGAAATACAGTTTTAAATACATGTAGAAATGCAGGTAAAAATACAGGTAAAAATACAGGTAGAAATACAGGTAGAAATAGAAACTTAATTACAGGTAAATATACAGGTTGAAATACAGTCTGAAATAGCGGTAGAAATAGAGGTAGAAATACAGGCTCACAGGTAGAAATAGAGGTAGAAATACAGGCTGACAGGTAGAAATGCAGGCTGACAGGTAGAAATGCAGGCTGACAGGTAGAAATGCAGGCTGACAGGTATAAATACAGGCTGAAATACAGGTAGACATACAGGTTGAAATATCCAGAGGAACTACAAAAATTAGCTTTTGTTCTATGAGAAGTTTTACGGTGTGCATTGCCTAGAGACGAATGTTTCATATTAAGCGAACTCAGCACAGACTTGTGGATAATTCGATGGATAGCAATGGTGTTAATGTCCAGACTTGTGGCTTTGAGATTGGGATCCGGGACATCAGAGATCAGAACTATAACACCTGGATTACCACTGGGATTTCAGTATCACCTGTACTCTTTAACGTCTACACATACAAAATAGTGCAGCTTCAGGAGGCTAGATCCAGCAGGATATTAACATATGTGGACAACCTCTTGCTGTACAAGCACGGCAGAAACAGAAGAAACATAATTGATGACGTCCAGCGTAATCTAGAACATTTGTCGCTCTGGTGCACTAACTACAAGACAGTCATCAATCTTACAAAGGCAAACATCGTCAGGTTCTCGCCGAACAACAAGATAATCACAGACACATTACCTGCATGGAAATCAACATTAACAGGGAGCAGACTATGAAATACCTAGCAATCACTTGTGATAGAAGACAATCGTTCGCGAAACATGAAGACAATATCATTCAGAATGCTTGGAAGGGTGTCAGTGCAGTCAAAATAACGGCATCTGTAGAGATGTCGCTGCGAACCCTTTTTCAGATGATGCAGGCAGTGGTATTATCTGTGTTGAACTATGGTTTAGTTCTACTCAGAGATTGTGAGCTGAAAGAAGTGGGAAGAGGCTGTGAATGGGTGACATTTGGTAGAGAAAATTATTGACAACAGTGATGATACAGATGGGAAGAGAGTGCCGCGATTGGGCTGCCAACAGAACAGAAGAAATTATCCAAGAACTCATACTGCAGCACTTGAAGCCACACGACACAATAATTTACACATATGGCTCAGTAACACAAGAAACAAACAGGTGTGGTTGGGGTTTCGTGGTCTACCAAAATGGCAAGGAATTAGCTGGAAAGTCAAGCTGCGTACCCCACTACAACATCGAGTATGAGAATGGAAATATAAGCGGTGACAGCAGCTCTCACTGGCTGGCGACGTAGCCACCAACAGACTTGGTGATTCTATCGGACTCTCAAAGTATGCTGCGCAAGATAGAAAAGTGTATGATCAGAACTGAATGGGTGACTCTTCTCAACAATGCGCAGAGAGTTACATGGTTTTACTGTCCTGGTCATGCTGGGGTCAGGGGAAACGAAAGAGCTGATGTGTTGTCTGGTAAAGCTTTGGTGAACGGCACCGAGATAAAAAGAGACAGGATTGAATTGATTAGAGCAGACATGGATACCCTACGAGAAGCGAGGAGAACTTGCAACGAGAAAATGTACATTTTCAGAGAATGGTAGAAATGGAAGTGACTAGAGGCGATGGGAGAAAGTGCTCCCTCTCCGGAAAGATCAGAAGAACGCGTAATCAGCAACTGACTGGGGCACTGATCTTATACACTTTTAGATGGCTAACGGAACGGCAAGTAGAGCATATATGGGAATACCCCCAGTGCTGTGACGCTTGTTCCTAATCAAGAATCAAGAAGAAATCATGACTATAGATTCTAAGTAAGTATTCTGCAGAAAGTCAGATAGATATTTATAAGTCAGGACTATAGATTCTAAGTAAGTATTCTGCAGAAAGTCAGATAGATATTTATAAGTCAGGACTATATATTCTAAGTAAGTATTCTGCAGAAAGTCAGGTAGATATTTATAAGTCAGGACTATAGATTCTAAGTAAGTATTCTGCAGAAAGTCAGGTAGATATTTATAAGTCAGGACTATAGATTCTAAGTAAGTTTTCTGCAGAAAGTCAGGTAGAGATAGTAAGACTGTACTTGCTTACTGGAGAGTTACTTAAAGATGAGGGAACAATTATATAAACTTTGACATAAGAACCAGCAATTTGTAACTATTCTCAGTGTAATCTGCAAGTTATTCAGAAAGCTCAAGTTGCACTTTAGTGCAGAGTCTATTCACCGAAACTCAAATCAAGTGCAGCAACTCGCCGATGAGAATCGACAATTCACTGCCGCTTGAATCACAATAAATTGGCTTGGAATTGCTGAATCAATGCCTCAGTTTTTGGTGTAAACAGATCTGTCAATAGTAAGTGTGAGTATAGTTTGGACCAAAACTGAACAAGTACTTTATATGTTGAAATGTTTGCATTATGTTCCATTAATACTGCTTCTATAACGTTGACAAGTGAATAAGGAAATAGTGGTCTCTCTATACCAGCAGTAAATGAATACAGAAATAGTGGCCTCTCTATAACACTGACAAGTTAATCAAGAGACGTTCATTGTCTCTACAACATTGACAAGTTAATAGAAAGATAGTCTTGTCTAAAATGAAATCCCTGCCAATGACTATCTAAGTTCACTCGCCGCCATAGCTCCTGGAATCGATAAAGGCGAGAAGCAGACCAACTATTTTCAAACGGTGTAGACGCTAAAGTTGTCTATTACATTGAGTGTTGTGGATAGCAAGTTAATGAGTGCTATTTCCTACATTCATTATTTGTCATAGTCAAAGCTTTCATCGTCTTATTGACGAGTAATACCTTGTACGTGTTTGACAGACAGTGACTATAGATGAAACGTTGATTGTACACCATGGAGTCAAGCAGCCAAGTCACATGATGTTGATACTCATGAAATCGATTCACACGCATTAGTATTTTGTGAAGAAATGTTCACGGTAAACACAAAGTTATGTTTTACAGTTCACAAAACTGAATCTAACACGCAAAACTACGATCAAGTGTTTTTAATACAGAAATAAACGACGTTTCGGCTAAAACATCTTTATTAAGGAAAAAATACAGAACAAATTATACACGAAATTTGAACTACAGTGCAGACATTTAACACACACAAATACACAAACAACACAAATACACAAACAACACAAATACACAAACAACACAAATACACAAACAACACAAATACACAAACAACACAAATACACAAACAACACAAATACACAAACAACACAAATACACAAATAACACAAATACACAAAGAACACAAATACACAAAGAACACAAATACACAAACAACACAAATACACAAACAACACAAATACACAAACAACACAAATACACAAACAACACAAATACACAAACAACACAAATACACAAACAACACAAATACACAAACAACACAAATACACAAACAACACAAATACACAAACAACACAAATACACAAACAACACAAATACACAAACAACACAAATACACAAACAACACAAATACACAAACAACACAAATACACAAACAACACAAATACACAAACAACACAAATACACAAATACACAAACAACACAAATACACAAACAACACAAATACACAAACAACACAAATACACAAACAACACAAATACACAAACAACACAAATACACAAACAACACAAATACTCAAACAACACAAATACACAAACAACACAAATACACAAACAACACAAGTACACAAACAACACAAATACACAAACAACACAAATACACAAACACCACAAATACACAAACAACACAAATACACAAACAACACAAATACACAAACAACACAAATACACAAACAACACAAATACACAAACAACACAAACAACACAAACAACACAAACAACACAAATACACAAACAACACAAATACACAAACAACACAAATACACAAACAACACAAATACACAAACAACACAAATACACAAACAACACAAATACACAAACAACACAAATACACAAACAACACAAATACACAAACAACACAAATACACAAACAACACAAATACACAAACAACACAAATACACAAACAACACAAATACACAAACAACACAAATACACAAACAACACAAATACACAAACAACACAAATACACAAACAGCACAAATACACAAACAGCACAAATACACAAACAACACAAATACACAAACAACACAAATACACAAACAACACAAATACACAAACAACACAAATACACAGACAACACAAATACACAAACAACACAAATACACAAACAACACAAATACACAAACAACACAAATACACAAACAACACAAATACACAAACAACACAAATACACAAACAACACAAATACACAAACAACACAAATACACAAACAACACAAATACACAAACACCACAAATACACAAACAACACAAATACACAAACAACACAAATACACAAACAACACAAATACACAAACAACACAAATACACAAACAACACAAATACACAAACAACACAAATACACAAACAACACAAATACACAAACAACACAAATACACAAACAACACAAATACACAAACAACACAGCCAGAATATCGATGACTTATTGTGATAGAAGAACACTTTTTGCAAAATAAAAACAAAAAAACTAGAGCCATGGCAAGAATACAAAACAACAATGGCTGGAAGCAAATAAAATGAGCACATGCATCTAGATATAAACATGAATTGTACTAAGATCAATTGACGTTGGGGCACAATGCTTCAAAATACAACGATTGTCAAAGGATCAAAGGACGTTGGGGTACCATACTTCAATATACGATTTTCAAGGGTATATTGAGCATTACCGTTAGAGAAGCAAGATTCTATTACATTCTGTTGGATGTGGAGGGCGCGAAGATGATTCTTGCCATTAAAACACATAACTATACAAGTAAGACATTTGTGGTTAATATCATGAAGATGTTGACATGAACGGTCACCGAGCATGTTTCTACTATACATGACATTTGAAATTGTAACCACTGGTGCCAACATGACCTATTCATTATTGTATTTAAATTTCTATGAGTGTTGATTTTAGATGAGTTTCAGTTACTGACTAGACAAAACGTTGACAGTTGATAGTTTTAGTTAGATTTTGTCGCTGCGAGAGTGCTATTCCAAGACCAGACGTCGACAAGTGATAGTCCTTGCTAGATTTTGTCGCTGGCAGAGAGCTATTCCAAAACAAAACGTTGACAAGTGATAGTCCTTGCTAGATTTTGTCGCTGGGAGAGAGCTATTCCAAGACCAGACGTTGACAAGTGATAGTCCTTGCTAGATTTTGTCGCTGCATGCGATACATTTCTGGACACAACTCATTGACAGTCGATAGTACTATCTAGACTTTGAGCTGCGAGCGATCTATTCCAAGTTCTCAGGATGTAACTCACTACATCTACACACACACTCCTGATGTAACTCAATACATCCACACACACACTCCTGATGTAACTCAATACATCTAGTGTTGGAATAAACTATATACACACACGCACACACGCGAATACACGCACACAGTACTAAATTTGAGCCTCCAATCCCCTTTTTTTTGGTTACCAGTATTCAATTTTTTTTTTGCGTTTCTGGCAAAAACTGGATGGAATGTGCATATCGCATAGCAAATATTTGTCTCTTGTGATTGACTTGATGATGTTTTGACTGACTTGATGATGTTGTGATTGACTTGATGATGTTGTGATTGACTTGATGATGTTTTGACTGACTTGATGATTTTGTGATTGACTTGATGATTTTGTGATTGACTTGATGATGTTATGACTGACTTGATGATGTTATGACTGACTTGATGATGTTGTGATTGACTTGATGATGTTATGACTGACTTGATGATGTTTTGACTGACTTGATGATGTTGTGATTGACTTGATGATGTTATGACTGACTTGATGATGTTTTGACTGGCTATGTAACAAACTGACTTGATGATGTTTTGACTGACTTGAGGATGTTGTGATTGACTTGATGATGTTATGACTCAGTTGATGATGTTTTCACTGACTATGTAACAAACTGACTTGATGATGTTTTGACTGACTATGTAAAAGACTGACTTGAGGATGTTGTGACGGACTTGGTGATGTTGTGACTGACTATGTAACAGACTGACTTGATGATTTGTGACTGACTATGTAACAGCCTGACTTGGTGATGTACTGACTATGTAACAGACTGACTTGGTGATGTTGTGACTGACTATGTAACAAACTGACTTGGTGATGTTGTGACTGACTATGTAAGAAACTGACTTGGTGATGTTGTGACTGACTATGTAAGAAACTGAATTGGTGATGTTGTGACTGAATATGTAACAGACTGACTTGATCATGTTGTGACTGACTATGTAACAAACTGACTTGGTGATGTTGTGACTGACTATGTAAGAAACTGACTTGATGATGTTGTGACTGACTATGTAACAGACTGACTTGGTGATGTTGTGACTGACTATGTAACAGACTGACTTGGTGATGTTGTGACTGACTATGTAAGAAACTGACTTGGTGATGTTGTGACTGACTATGTAATAGACTGACTTGGTGATGTTGTGACTGACTATGTAAGAAACTGACTTGATGATGTTGTGACTGACTATGTAACAGACTGACTTGGTGATGTTGTGACTGACTATGTAATAGACTGACTTGGTGATGTTGTGACTGACTATGTAATAGACTGACTTGGTGATGTTGTGACTGACTATGTAATAGACTGACCTGGTGATGTTGTGACTGACTATGTAATAGACTGACTTGGTGATGTTGTGACTGACTATGTAAGAAACTGACTTGATGATGTTGTGACTGACTATGTAACAGACTGACTTGGTAATGTTGTGACTGACTATGTAATAGACTGACTTGGTGATGTTGTGACTTACTATGTAATAGACTGACTTGGTGATGTTGTGACTGACTATGTAATAGACTGACTTGGTGATGTTGTGACTGAATATGTAACAGACTGACTTGGTGATGTTGTGACTGACTATGTAATAGACTGACCTGGTGATGTTGTGACTGACTATGTAATAGACTGACTTGGTGATGTTGTGACTGACTATGTAATAGACTGACTTGGTGATGTTGTGACTGACTATGTAATAGACTGACTTGGTGATGTTGTGACTGACTATGTAATAGACTGACTTGGTGATGTTGTGACTGACTATGTAACAGACTGACTTGGTGATGTTGTGACTGACTATGTAATAGACTGACCTGGTGATGTTGTGACTGACTATGTAATAGACTGACTTGGTGATGTTGTGACTGACTATGTAACAGACTGACTTGGTGATGTTGTGACTGACTATGTAACAGACTGACTTGGTGATGTTGTGACTGACTATGTAATAGACTGACCTGGTGATGTTGGAGATAATTGAACTCCGATTTAATTGTTTCCGTCGTTTGTGTATTGATCTTCATGTTTTATTTTCTACATGTTGCAGATAGTGAGTTAACACAATTTTGTAGTTGTTATCTTTAGGTACAGTTAAATCTGTCCACGACGTGTACTGTTATCTACGAGTGATAGGTGATTATCTTCTGAACACAGTACTTGCTGGACACAGGTACATGCTGGACACAGGTACATGCTGGACACAGGTACATGCTGGACACAGGTACATGCTGGACACAGGTACATGCTGGACACAGGTACATGCTGGACACAGGTACATGCTGGACACAGATACATGCTGGACACAGGTACATGCAGGACACAGGTACATGCTGGAAAAGACTGTCGTTGTTCGTACATCACATAATGAAGATAACCATTTGTTGCATCCATATTATGAAATTACATTAGAGGTACGTTCTTCTAGAAAAGCTTGGTACTAGTATGTCCTCTAGAAAAGACGGGCCCTCTAGAAAAGACGGGTCCTCTAGAAAAGACGGGTCCTCTAGAAAAGACGGGCCCTCTAGAAAAGACGGGTCCTCTAGAAAAGACGGGTCCTCTAGAAAAGACGGGTCCTCTAGAAAAGACGGGCCCTCTAGAAAAGACGGGCCCTCTAGAAAAGACGGGCCCTCTAGAAAAGACGGGTCCTCTAGAAAAGACGGGTCCTCTAGAAAAGACGGGCCCTCTAGAAAAGACGGGCCCTCTAGAAAAGACGGGTACTAGTATGTCCTCTAGAAAAGACGGGTCCTCTAGAAAACACGGGTACTAGTATGTCCTCTAGAAAAGACGGGTCCTCTAGAAAAGACGGGCACTAGTATGTCCTCTAGAAAAGAGGGGCCCTCTAGAAAAGACGGGTACTAGTATGTCCTCTAGAAAAGACGGGTACTAGTATGTCCTCTAGAAAAGACGGGTACTAGTATGTCCTCTAGAAAAGACGGGTACTAGTATGTCCTCTAGAAAAGACGGGTCCTCTAGAAAAGACGGGCACTAGTATGTCCTCTAGAAAAGACGGGCCCTCTAGAAAAGACGGGTACTAGTATGTCCTCTAGAAAAGACGGGTCCTCTAGAAAAGACGGGTACTAGTATGTCCTCTAGAAAAGACGGGTACTAGTATGTCCTCTAGAAAAGACGGGTACTAGTATGTCCTCTAGAAAAGACGGACCCTCTAGAAAAGGAGGGCCCTCTAGAAAAGACGGGTACTAGTATGTCCTCTAGAAAAGACGGGTCCTCTAGAAAAGACGGGTACTAGTATGTCCTCTAGAAAAGACGGGTCCTCTAGAAAAGACGGGTACTTGAATGTCCTCTAGAAAAGACGGACCCTCTAGAAAAGGAGGGCCCTCTAGAAAAGACGGGTACTAGTATGTCCTCTAGAAAAGACGGGTCCTCTAGAAAAGACGGGTACTAGTATGTCCTCTAGAAAAGACGGGTCCTCTAGAAAAGACGGGTACTAGTATGTCCTCTAGAAAAGACGGGTCCTCTAGAAAAGACGGGCCCTCTAGAAAAGACGGGTACTAGTATGTCCTCTAGAAAAGACGGGTACTATATGTCCTCTAGAAAAGACAGGTCCTCTAGAAAAGACGGGCCCTCTAGAAAAGACGGGTACTAATATGTCCTCTAGAAAAGACGGGTCCTCTAGAAAAGACGGGTACTAGTATGTCCTCTAGAAAAGACGGGTCCTCTAGGAAAGACGGGCCCTCTAGAAAAGACGGGTATTAGTATGTCCTCTAGAAAAGACGGGTCCTCTAGAAAAGACGGGTCCTCTAGAAAAGACGGGTACTAGTATGTCCTCTAGAAAAGACAGGTCCTCTAGAAATGACGGGCCCTCTAGAAAAGACGGGTACTAGTATGTCCTCTAGAAAAGACGGGCACTAGTATGTCCTCTAGAAAAGACGGTTCCTCTAGAAAAGATGGGTCCTCTAGAAAAGACCGGTACTAGTATGTCCTCTAGAAAAGACGGTTCCTCTAGAAAAGATGGGTCCTCTAGAAAAGACGGGTACTAGTATGTCCTCTAGAAAAGACGGGTACTAGTATGTCCTCTAGAAAAGTCGGGCACTAGTATGTCCTCTAGAAAAGACCAGTACTAGTATGTCCTCTAGAAAAGACGGTTCCTCTAGAAAAGATGGGTCCTCTAGAAAAGACCGGTACTAGTATGTCCTCTAGAAAAGACGGTTCCTCTAGAAAAGATGGGTCCTCTAGAAAAGACGGGTACTAGTATGTCCTCTAGAAAAGACGGGTACTAGTATGTCCTCTAGAAAAGTCGGGCACTAGTATGTCCTCTAGAAAAGACCAGTACTAGTATGTCCTCTAGAAAAGACGGTTCCTCTAGAAAAGATGGGTCCTCTAGAAAAGACCGGTACTAGTATGTCCTCTAGAAAAGACGGTTCCTCTAGAAAAGATGGGTCCTCTAGAAAAGACCGGTACTAGTATGTCCTCTAGAAAAGACGGGTACTAGTATGTCCTCTAGAAAAGACCGGTACTAGTATGTCCTCTAGAAAAGACCGGTACTAATATGTCCTCTAGAAAAGACCGGTACAAGTATGTCCTCCAGAAAAGACGGTTCCTCTAGAAAAGACGGGTCCTCTAGAAAAGATGGGTACTAGTATTTTCTCTAGAAAAGACGGTTCCTCTAGAAAAGACGGGTACTAGTATGTCCTCTAGAAAAGACGGGTCCTCTATAGAAAAGACGGGTACTAGTATGTCCTCTAGAAAAGACGGGTCCTCTAGAAAAGACGGGTACTAGTATGTCCTCTAGAAAATACGGGTAGTTGTATTAATGAATTATCTCACACTCTATACCTACTGATGTTTGGAACATGCTCTAGTACAGATGTGTGGAACATGCTCTAGTACAGATGTGTAGAACATGCTCTAGTACAGATGTGTGGAACATGCTCTAGTACAGATTTGTGGAACATGCTCTAGTACAGATGTGTGGAACATGCTCTAGTACAGATGTGTGGAACATGCCCTAGTACAGATGTGTGGAACATGCCCTAGTACAGATGTGTAGAACATGCTCTAGTACAGATGTGTGGAACATGCTCTAGTACAGATGTGTGGAACATGCTCTAGTACAGATGTGTAGAACATGCTCTAGTACAGATTTGTGGAACATGCTCTAGTACAGATGTGTAGAACATGCTCTAGTACAGATGTGTGGAACATGCTCTAGTACAGATTTGTGGAACATGCTCTAGTACAGATGTGTAGAACATGCTCTAGTACAGATGTGTGGAACATGCCCTAGTACAGATGTGTGGAACATGCCCTAGTACAGATGTGTAGAATATGCTCTAGTACAGATGTGTGGAACATGCTCTAGTACAGATGTGTGGAACATGCTCTAGTACAGATGTGTAGAACATGCTCTAGTACAGATGTGTAGAACATGCTCTAGTACAGATGTGTGGAACATGCTCTAGTACAGATGTGTGGAACATGCACTTGTACAGATCAACTGTTTGTTGTACGAAAACTCTACTGTGAGGATTGTGTCCTCTTACAATCATATTTGTTTTCGTTTTATCATAATGTTTCATTTGGTCACTACTTAACACTCGGTGGGGAGGGGGCGTATCTGCTCCATAGTGTGTCTTACTAAATGAATGTTACAGAGATTAAATGAATGTTAGATAGACTAAATGAATGTTACAGAGATTAAATGAATGTTACAGAGATTAAATGAATGTTACAGAGACTAAATGAATATTACAGAGACTAAATGAATGTTACAGAGATTAAATGAATGTTACAGAGACTAAATGAATGTTACAGAGACTAAATGAATGTTACAGAGATTAAATGAATGTTACAGAGACTAAATGAATGTTAGAGAGACTAAATGAATGCTACAGAGACTAAATGAATGCTACAGAGACTAAATGAATGTTACAGAGACTAAATGAATGTTACAGAGATTAAATGAATGTTGCAGAGACTAAATGAATGTTACAGAGACTAAATGAATGTTACAGAGACTAAATGAATGTTACAGAGATTAAATGAATGTTACAGAGACTAAATGAATGTTAGAGAGACTAAATGAATGTTACAGAGACTAAATGAATGTTACAGAGACTAAATGAATGTTACAGAGACTAAATGAATGTTACAGAGATTAAATGAATGTTACAGATATTAAATGAATGTTACAGAGACTAAATGAATGTTACAGAGACTAAATGAATGTTACAGAGACTAAATGAATGTTACAGAGATTAAATGAATGTTACAGATATTAAATGAATGTTACAGAGACTAAATGAATGTTACAGAGATTAAATTAATGTTACAGAGACATATATGAATGTTACAGAGATTAAATGAATGTTACAGAGACTAAATGAATGTTACAGAGATTAAATGAATGTTACAGAGACTGAATGAATGTTACAGAGATTAAATGAATGTTACAGAGACATATATGAATGTTACAGAGACATATATTGCCGTGATTCTATGTTGTGTATACATTGTGAAAAACAAAAGATGTCATTATCTAATTATTGCTATTCTTGTGCGTCATCTGTTAAAAGCTTTCCATTAAATATGTTTTGTCACAGAGAAACTTCCCTGGGTCAGTGATTCTCTCTTCGTTAACTCATGTCCTCAACGATAATGTGTAAGTACTCTATGGTGTTAACTCATGTCCTCAACGTTAATATTAACAAAGAAACACCTACCTTTCACCTCGATATTTTGATTTCTCACAAGAAATCGTATTTCTCCAAGCGTATTCTCTTGGCATATTCAGTTAGTCTCGACTTACAATGGAGTTGACTTCCGCACATTCAGTCTCGACTTACAATGGAGTTGACTTCCGCACATTCAGTCTCGACTTACAATGGAGTTGACTTCCGCACATTCAGTCTCGACTTACAATGGAGTTGACTTCCGCACATTCAGTCTCGACTTACAATGGAGTTGACTTCCGCACATTCAGTCTCGACTTACAATGGAGTTGACTTCCGCACATTCAGTCTCGACTTACAATGGAGTTGACTTCCGCACATTCAGTCTCGACTTACAATGGAGTTGACTTCCGCACATTCAGTCTCGACTTACAATGGAGTTGACTTTCGCACATTCAGGTTCTCTTGTTTCCTCACCCGCTGGAATAACCAATCCGATTCTATATGGATAAGCTATGCTGCCTATGCATCAGTCCTAAGCCTCCATACCCCATCCAATTTCATGGAAGTGCTGCACCTCCACATCCCGTCTGATTTCATGGAAGATCTGCACCTCCACATCCCGTCCACGTTCATGGAAGTGCTGCACCTCCACATCCGTCCACGTTCATGGAAGTGCTGCACCTCCACATCCCGTCCACGTTCATGGAAGTTCTGCACCTCCACATCCCGTCCGAGTTAATGAAAGTGCTGGATACAAGGGAACAATTATATTGATACTTCTCGGTACCAGTAGTCTACAACATCACACTTCTTGGCTGATGTCACTGATTATTGATCGAGTTGTTATGTCACTGATTATTGATCGCGTTGTTATGTCACTGATTATTGATGTCTATGTTATGTCATTGATTATTGATCGCGTTGTTATGTCACTGATTATTGATCGCCTTGTTATGTCACTGATTATTGATCGCTTTGTTATGTCACTGATTATTGATCGCGTTGTTATGTCATTGATTATTGATCGCGTTATTATGTCACTGATTATTGATCACGTTATTATGTCACTGATTATTGATGTCTATGTGATGTCACTGATTATTGATCGCGTTGTTATGTCACTGATTATTGATGTCTATGTGATGTCACTGATTATTGATCGCGTTATTATGTCACTGATTATTGATCACGTTATTATGTCACTGATTATTGATGTCTATGTGATGTCACTGATTATTGATCGCCTTGTTATGTCACTGATTATTGATGTCTATGTGATGTCACTGATTATTGATCGCGTTGTTATGTCACTGATTATTGATGTCTATGTGAAGTCACTGATTATTGATGTCTATGTGATGTCACTGATTATTGATCACGTTGTTATGTCACTGATTATTGATGTCTATGTGATGTCACTGATTATTGATGTCTATGTTATGTCACTGATTATTGATCACGTTGTTATGTCACTGATTATTGATGTCTATGTTATGTCACTGATTATTGATCACGTTGTTATGTCACTGATTATTGATGTCTATGTTATGTCACTGATTATTGATCACGTTGTTATGTCACTGATTATTGATCGCCTTGTTATGTCACTGATTATTATTGATCGCCTTGTTATGTCACTGATTATTATTGATCACGTTGTTATGTCACTGATTATTATTGATCGCCTTGTTATGTCACTGATTATTATTGATCACGTTGTTATGTCACTGATTATTGATCGCCTTGTTATGTCACTGATTATTATTGATCACGTTGTTATGTCACTGATTATTATTGATCGCCTTGTTATGTCACTGATTATTATTGATCACGTTGTTATGTCACTGATTATTATTGATCGCCTTGTTATGTCACTGATTATTATTGATCACGTTGTTATGTCACTGATTATTGATCGCCTTGTTATGTCACTGATTATTATTAATCACGTTGTTATGTCACTGATTATTATTGATCGCCTTGTTATGTCACTGATTATTATTGATCACGTTGTTATGTCACTGATTATTATTGATCGCCTTGTTATGTCACTGATTATTATTGATCGCCTTGTTATGTCACTGATTATTGATCACGTTGTTATGTCACTGATTATTATTGATCACGTTGTTATGTCACTGATTATTATTGATCACGTTGTTATGTCACTGATTATTATTGATCACGTTGTTATGTCACTGATTATTATTGATCACGTTGTTATGTCACTGATTATTATTGATCACGTTGTTATGTCACTGATTATTATTGATCACGTTGTTATGTCACTGATTATTATTGATCACGTTGTTATGTCAATGATTATTATTGATCGCCTTGTTATGTCACTGATTATTGATCACGTTGTTATGTCACTGATTATTATTGATCACGTTGTTATGTCACTGATTATTATTGATCACGTTGTTATGTCACTGATTATTATTGATCACGTTGTTATGTCACTGATTATTATTGATCGCCTTGTTATGTCACTGATTATTGATCACGTTGTTATGTCACTGATTATTATTGATCACGTTGTTATGTCACTGATTATTATTGATCACGTTGTTATGTCACTGATTATTATTGATCGCCTTGTTATGTCACTGATTATTATTGATCGCCTTGTTATGTCACTGATTATTGATGTCTATGTTATGTCACTGATTATTGATCACGTTGTTATGTCACTGATTATTGATCGCGTTGTTATGTCACTGATTATTGGTGGTTTTGCGTGTGCTGTAGGTCTCCATCCAATGGAAAGCACAGATCAAATCGAATAACAAAAGAAATATAAGTATCTTCCATATTATAAATATATATAATCCATCCATCCATCCATCCTTCCATCCATGTGGTTTGTTCTCTACAGAGCGATGTCCTCACTGCCATCCTGTAAGCCTATCAGTTCTGTGCAAGGTGCCCAACTACTTCCCGTGTCATCTTCAGAAGTTGTTGTACATCATGTATTCATTGTGCTCTTGATCTCCCGCTTGTTCTCTTGCCTGGAACTTGATCTCCCGCTTGTTATCTTGCCTGGAACTTGATATGCCACTTGTTTTTTGTCTGCAACGATCTTCCATTTGTTCTCTTGCCTGGAACTTGATATGCCACTTGTTTTTTGTCTGCAACGATCTGCCATTTGTTCTCGCCTGGAACTTGATATGCCACTTGTTTTTTGTCTGCAACGATCTGCCATTTGTTCTCTTGCCTGGAACTTGATATGCCACTTGTTTTTTGTCTGGAACGATCTGCCATTTGTTCTCTTGCCTGGAACTTGATATGCCACTTGCTTTTTGTCTGCAACGATCTGCCATTTGTTCTCTTGCCTGGAACTTGATATGCCACTTGTTTTTTGTCTGCAACGATCTGCCATTTGTTCTCTTGCCTGGAACTTGATATGCCACGTGTTTTTTGTCTGGAACGATCTGCCATTTGTTCTCTTTCCTGGAACTTTACCCTCCATGATTCATCTTTATAAACCATTGTAACGTAAATGTTCAGGTCACTGTTGACCTCTTTGACTCGTCATTTTCTATCCGTGTTGGAAAAATGATTCAAAGAGGGACATTCTTGCTGTTATTCCTTTGTACTCCATGATCTGAAAGCTTCAGAATGAGTTACAACTTAATCAATAAGTAGGGAATATGTGACTTTCACACCTACATGGACTCACCTGCATATGTGGGATTTCAGTCCTACATGGACACCTGCATAGTTGGATTTCACACCTACAAGGACTCACCTGCATATTTCTCTCCGGTCATACCTGTTTCAGCAAAGGAGTATTTTTGACATACTGACTTTAAGCTTACATATGCCAGGACAGATGACAACTGATAGGGGGGACCATTTGACAGCTTCGGAATAAGCTGGAGCTCTTATAGGGGTGCCGGAACGTACGGCGGTCGGTTCAGAATATATCCAATCACATTCACACCAACACAGCGACGCACCAATACACCGGATATACTAAAACAACAACAAACCAGCACACAAACGGCATGTACTCACAAAGTGTCGAGGTTTTGAAAGACTCCAAACACGCCAGCTCCTATATATTCCAGACTGATGCAGTCGATGATGATCCTGCAGAATGATACAATAAAGTCTCACGTAATAATTGAAGCTAAAATTAAGATAATGAAGAAATGTTACTGTTTGCTCTGGAGATATCTAATGCAAACCTTGCCAGGAGAATCATTGAGAGATAATCTCAGGTAGTGGGTAACCCCACACGAACGTGTATCCTAGATGACCGAGAGCTCTCACAACCGTGAGGCGCTGAGTTCGGCTCTCGGTTAGGGACGGTTTTTTTCCTGCCGGAGTGTAATTTAGAGAAAGCCACTCCATACATATGGTAGCGACAATAAGGGCATGCGAAATTAACCCCATGCTCCACAAGTTCCTCCCTGCAACTAACGGGAGAACATACAGACAAGTCAATTGTATCCTGTTAGAGACAAAATTCCTGAGACTAACGGTAACTGAACCAGTCCGTTCTAACGGATTCGAATCGAATCATACATTCAGTAAAGGTGTTTTTTCTTATTTTACCAACTGCATCTGCAATAAAAGATTCGATTGTTTCAAGACATTCAAATTTTGTACTCAAGTCACTGAGAACGGACCAATCGAGACAAGGACTATTACAACAACAACGAACAAGTATTGAAGTATCCTCAGTAACACAAACATATAACATCTGTAATCGTTCTACACGGGCCAATGGGTCTTCTTGTAAACATAAATAACAAAGAGACAGTACAATTTGGCTTCAAATAATATATTTATACAAGTAAATTCAAGTAGGAAACAAGAGGATAAATTTAAATAATATATTTATACAAGTAAATTCAAGTAGGAAACAAGAGGATAAATTTAAATAATATATTTATACAAGTAAATTCAAGTAGGAAACAAGAGGATAAATTTAAAATGAGGCACAATTGTACTGTCTATATGTTGTTTAAGTACGGAAAAACCTGTTTCCTCAAGTTGCCAGGCGATTCCGTGCCGTTAGAACGGACTGGCTCAATTACCGTTAGTTTCAATTTTTAATTTATCCTCTTGCTTCCTACTTGAATTTACCTGTTAGAGATGCAGCAATAAAGCACCGACCATATCAAACAAAGGTACAATGCTCAGATCTGTGTCTTCCAGCAAACAGGTAAGACAGCATTTGTTTGTCTTCCACCAAACAGGTAAGACCGCGTTTGTTTGTCTTCCACCAAACAGGTAAGACAGCATTTGGAACTGAAGTCTTATGTATCAGGGCATGCATATCTTATTCACCCACTGGAACAAGTCATCACCGTGGGAAGTGTAGAGAGATCTGTGTATGCGACCAGCCCCGATACTAGGCGACGTGGCTCACATACGCCACTACCCCATACATAAACTAACTTTACTTCAGTTATAAAACTCTTGGAAATTGCTTTTGGCTATTCCTTCGTTGACGGTAGAGTTCTAGTAACATTGTTCCCAGTCTTGACGTTGTTCCTAGTCTCGACGTTGTTCCTAGTCTCGACGTTGTTCCCAGTCTCGACGTTGTTCCCAGTCTTGACGTTGTTCCCAGTCTTGACGTTGTTCCCAGTCTTGACGTTGTTCCTAGTCTCGACGTTGTTCCTAGTCTCGACGTTGTTCCTAGTCTCGACGTTGATTTTAGCTGTAATCAATAACAAGCACACAACCAGCGCACATCTAAACTCATGACTTTACACACTGACATATTGGTGTGTTCACTCATTACTCTACTCACTGACACATTGGTGTGTTCACTCATGACTCTACTCACTGACATATTGGTGTGTTCACTCATTACTCTACTCACTGACATATTGGTGTGTTCACTCATGACTCTACTCACTGACATATTGGTGTGTTCACTCATGACTCTACTCACTGACATATTGGTGTGTTCACTCGTGACTCTACACACTGACATATTGGTGTGTTCACTCATGACTCTACTCACTGACATATTGGTGTGTTCACTCGTGACTCTACACACTGACATATTGGTGTGTTCACTCATTACTCTACTCACTGACATATTGGTGTGTTCACTCATGACTCTACTCACTGACATATTGGTGTGTTCACTCGTGACTCTACACACTGACATATTGGTGTGTTCACTCATTACTCTACTCACTGACATATTGGTGTGTTCACTCATTACTCTACTCACTGACATATTGGTGTGTTCACTCATTACTCTACTCACTGACATATTGGTGTGTTCACTCATGACTCTACTCACTGACATATTGGTGTGTTCACTCATTACTCTACTCACTGACATATTGGTGTGTTCACTCATGACTCTACTCACTGACATATTGGTGTGTTCACTCATTACTCTACTCACTGACATATTGGTGTGTTCACTCATTACTCTACTCACTGACATATTGGTGTGTTCACTCATTACTCTACTCACTGACATATTGGTGTGTTCACTCATGACTCTACTCACTGACATATTGGTGTGTTCACTCATTACTCTACTCACTGACATATTGGTGTGTTCACTCATTACTCTACTCACTGACATATTGGTGTGTTCACTCATTACTCTACTCACTGACATATTTGTGTGTTCACTCGTGACTCTACTCACTGACATATTGGTGTGTTCACTCGTGACTCTACACACTGACATATTGGTGTGTTCACTCATTACTCTACACACTGACATATTGGTGTGTTCACTCATGACTCTACTCACTGACATATTGGTGTGTTCACTCGTGACTCTACACACTGACATATTGGTGTGTTCACTCATTACTCTACTCACTGACATATTGGTGTGTTCACTCATTACTCTACTCACTGACATATTGGTGTGTTCACTCGTGACTCTACTCACTGACATATTGGTGTGTTCACTCGCGCAATAAAAGTAACTTGATGATCTCCGTTGCGCTACTGAAGTCGCGAGTTCGATCCTACGTTGTGACGTTTAGTGTACCAGTGAATGTTTTCAAAGAACACTGAAAATATCACTTAATGCTGCGGAATTACGTGCTGTGAGCGGTACTCTCGGCAGATGACGTGCAACTTTATGATGTGGCGAAATTCGAATAGAATGATACACTGGTACAATTTCAGTGATAACAAGTTAGTACAATGATACACTGGTACAGTTCCAATGATAACACGTTAGTACAATGATACACTGGTACAGTTCAAGCGATAGCTTGTTATTTGTTTTTTTCACAATTACGAAGCTAGATATGTTCACACGAGTGTGGGTGTGTGCGTAAATGTGTGTGCTTATATGTGTGTTCTGGTGCCATTACACATACGCGCACGCGCGCGCTCAAGAACACACATACAAAGGCAATGTTTCATGAACGCATTGTACATGTTGAAACATCTGGCAGAGAATGATCAAACATCACCAATTACTGCGTGTATAGCACCATCCAAACATGACCGATTACTGCGTGTATAGCCGCATTCAAATATAACCGATTACTGCGTGTATAGCCGCATTCAAACATGACCGATTACTGCGTGTATAGCCGCATTCAAACATGACCGATTACTGCGTGTATAGCCGCATTCAAACATGACCGATTACTGCGTGTATAGCACCATTGGAATTTAGGTCTAGAGATGTTCAAACGTTGTTCTAGCATGGGAAGTAGTAAATTTGATCGCATGGGAAGTAAGTGTGCTAACATGGAGAGTAAGTGTGCTAGCATGGGGATAAATGTGCTAGCCTGGGGAGTAAGTGTTCTAGCATAAGGAATAAGTGTGCTACCATGTGGACTAATTGTGCTAGCATAGAGTATACGTGTGGTAGCATATAGAGACAGTGTTCTAACATGGGGACTAATTGTGCTAGTATTGGGTATGAGTATGCTAGAATGCAGTATATGATGTTCTAGCAAGGGGAATAAGTGTGCTAGCTTTGGGAATACGTGTGCTTACATGAGATGTGTGCTAGCATGAGAAATTCGTGTTATAGCACGAGGAATAAGTGTACTGACATGGGGAATATCTTCGTTAGAATGGCAATTACGTGTGCTAAAATGATGATTAAGTATGTCATTTGGGAAGTCAGTGTGCTATCATGATAAATGTTCTAGTACGTGGAGTAAGTGTGTTAGTATGTGGGTTACGTGTGTCAGCATGGAAAGTAAGTATGCTTGCAATGGCAGTAAGTTTACTAGCATTTGGAGTAAGTGTACAAACGGAAAATAAATATATTGTCATTTAGAATATGTGCTGTAGCACGCGGAATAATTGTGCTAAAAAATAAAATATGTCATAGCAAGGAGAAAATTATGCTAGCACGAGTACTACTATTGCTAAAGTATGGAACGATCGTGCTAGCACGAGTACTACTATTGCTAAAGTATGGAACGATCGTGCTAGCACGGAAAATGCGTCATAACAAATATGATGACGGGAAATATTCGCTTCATGTCTTACAAAGTCCGCTACCACGCAGATCAAAGTTTGTCGATGAATTATTCCACCTAAACTGTGTATTTGTTCAAATACGAGGTTTCCTCGGTGCCTGATATGATTGGAAATTAACTAGAAGCCTACGTTTAGAATGTTCTCCCGCATTCATCGACAAAATGAATAACCCAGGGAGGGCACCCCGTCAATGTACACTGAAGCTTGAAATATGAGAAGAGATTTTCCAGAAAAGGGAGAGCAGCTGGAACCATACGCTGATTTAATGATACAAATATCTGATCTTCGAGGGTTGTGTCCCATGGGTGGAGTGTCTGAAGGTACAAGAGCTTGGAGAAATATGGCTCCTCTTGACTTCATGTGACGAATATTGGAAATAAATTATAAATAAAATGGGTTATGAAGATGAAATCTGAGATGAGAAATAGAACAATGAAATGATTAGGTGCCTACTAGTTTCAAACATACTAACGTTCGTAACATCTTCTTCTTCTTCCTCGTTCGTTCTCAAACTCCTGCAGATTAGTAGGATGTAGTCCGAAGAACGGAATGCGCTGTGTCATGGTTTACAGCATTGCTGCGATATTTGCGCCTTTCGGTCTGACACATCCGACTTCAGCATGGCTTTGGGTCACTGACCCTATATGGGATGGGACAGCCAACTCCATCCCACAACCTCCTTAGTCGTCTTTTACGACATGCGTGGAAGGTAAACAGTGTTGCTATTCTTTGCTCCCTAATCGGGCTCCGGCAAAACACACGTTCGTAACTTAGCAGAAAAGAGAGAAGTATTTCTCTGTACCGGTGTGTTGATTACGAAGAGAACAAATAGTTATAACTAAAATAGAGAGAAGCAGAAATAATGGAGAGAAATAGAGAACACAGCAAGAGAGACATACACATCTAGACAAACACTTTCGAGTATACGATAATAGATACACACACACAGTGTCGGGAAATACTTTTACACACACATACACACACACACTAATAATTTAATACTTACACACACATACACACACACACACAGTGTTCGAAAACAATTACACACACAACAGTTTGAGGGAAATATACACACACACACACACACGAGTGAGCAAACATACTCCACTTACAAACACTGGAGAATGAGAAAACACACTCCACTTACAAACACTGGAGAATGAGAAAACACACTCCACTTACAAACACTGGAGAATGAGAAAACACACTCCACTTACAAACACTGGAGAATGAGAAAACACACTCCACTTACAAACACTGGAGAATGAGAAAACACAAACATGCGAAAGTGTGGAGATACTGATTTAAACTGAGTGTGTGTGTGTGTGTGTGTGTGTGGTTATCGCATATACTTTCTGGTAGAGCCACATGTTCTCAAGATATACAAGACTAGTGATTAGTGATTAAGACACCGACTGGCAACGGTGCACTCCGGACATCCCAATATAAGTTCTGTTTTCTACAGCAGATGGCGACCTGCGCGTGGTGATAGCTCCATGACGTGTTGATGCTATATGTTCATAGTCCTTTCAGTTAATCGGTCCCCTCTTAGCTATCA
The DNA here is from genome assembly GCA_034231615.1 of Meghimatium bilineatum. Lineage (NCBI taxonomy): Eukaryota > Metazoa > Mollusca > Gastropoda > Stylommatophora > Philomycidae > Meghimatium > Meghimatium bilineatum. Next base: position 104,254,649 of record CM067322.1, on the reverse strand, counting down.
CCCACAGTAATTTCAAACACCTTCACTCACCGTATAAGTCTTGTCCACCGTACTGTTATCGTCCAACAGAAGCATTACATGGCATTCCGAATATCCCCCTTGTCAATTGCCATCTACCATGACACCGCAGATGTTGATGGCAGTCTGTAAGTTCTCTCATTAATCTTGACTCCAGCGTGACCTGGGCACAATATCCACACAAGTCTATGAAGATGTTGAAATACAATATAATTCATCCACTCATTAGATATCCATCCATTTCGAAACTTGTGGATCATGGATCGTGTGTCCGACACAATCATATAACTGTCTGTGTTTCTATATTTCCATTATTTCCATTTTCATAATTCTACTCTACGCTCCATTTGTTCAGAAATGACTACCCCATAAGAATGGCAGAGATGACCGCAGTCCGATGTTGTTCCTCTCCACACAGAACCATATGTGTATATCCAGGAACACAGGATGCAACAGTCTATTGTAAATGTTTACTCAGGTCATTCACAGTTTTTGGCATATCTGCACAGTTCTTGGCATATCTGCACAGTTCTTGGCATATCTGCACAGTTCTTGGCATATCTGCACAGTTCTTGGCATATCTGCACAGTTCTTGGCATATCTGCACAGTTCTTGGCATATCTGCACAGTTCTTGGCATATCTGCACAGTTCTTGGCATATCTGCATAGTTCTTGGCATAAGGTCCTTCACAGTTCTTGGCATATCTGCACAGTTCTTGGCATATCTGCACAGTTCTTGGCATATCTGCACAGTTCTTGGCATATCTGCACAGTTCTTGGCATATCTGCACAGTTCTTGGCATATCTGCACAGTTCTTGGCATATCTGCACAGTTCTTGGCATATCTGCACAGTTCTTGGCATATCTGCACAGTTTTTGGCATAAGGTCCTTCACAGTTCTTGGCATATCTGCACAGTTCTTGGCATATCTGCACAGTTCTTGGCATATCTGCACAGTTCTTGGCATATCTGCACAGTTCTTGGCATAAGGTCCTTCACAGTTCTTGGCATATCTGCACAGTTCTTGGCATATCTGCACAGTTCTTGGCATATCTGCACAGTTCTTGGCATATCTGCACAGTTCTTGGCATATCTGCACAGTTGAACCAAATCTCTTGTAATATTCACGAGAAGTAACCACATGTGGGTGTACTATCGGGGAATGTGGGTCGGATGTCAGTACTATGTGAAATTAATTGTATTGGAAAGTTAGCACTCTCGGAATTGTACTGCCTCCTATTTCACTCTCTTCTACCACGACCTCTTCAGTATGAGAGGAAGTATTACTCAGCTGTGTATACCTCTTCTCCCGTCGACAGAAGTATTTCCAACAATGACTGCACTCTAACACAACTTCCTTTCAGCCAGCGTACACTGGTGTTAGCTAGAGGCATGGGTGCCAGATGATTGAAGATGTTGTGAGCCACAGTGTTGCTGAAAACTTGCCAAAAAGTTGGTCACATTTCCAAATTGTATATACGTTACTAAGACACAGACCTGTGAAACTGGCTTCAAATGTGTTGAAATCCAGCTACAAGTACATTGACTTCTGACCGCATCACTTTCATTTTAGTATTTGTTCCATCCGAACTTTCCTATGAATATTTATTTACAATGACTTCGCATTGAATGTAGTTTCAGAAGCCATATGAAATTGAAATTGTTCTTCACGATAATTTGCACGTCCAGCCTTAGATTTTCAAGCTTAAAATAGAGATTTGTGTATTATATTTTTTATAGTTTATTTGCGTACATGACTATTCCGGTATTACAACATACAATCCTGAGTTATGAACAATCATAGCAGACATGACGAGAGATTTTCACAAACACAGTTTGAATAGAATTTTCATTCCAATATTGTCGCACAAATATTCAAGCATTAAACACGCATTTTTGTCATTATTTGTTATTTCAGTTATACACTATATCTATTATATGTTATATGTTATATAATATACCTCTTATATGTTATATAATATACATGCTATATGTTATATAATATAGATGCTATATGTTATATAATATACCAGTTATATGTTATATAATATACCAGTTATATGTTATATAATATACCTGTTATATGTTATATAATATACCTGTTATATGTTATATAATATACATGCTATATGTTATATAATATACATGCTATATGTTATATAATATACATGTTATATGTTATATAATATACCTGTTATATGTTATATAATATACATGTTATATGTTATATAATATACCTGTTATATGTTATATAATATACCTGTTATATGTTATATAATATACCTGTTATATGTTATATAATATACCTGTTATATGTTATATAATATACATGCTATATGTTATATAATATACATGCTATATGTTATATAATATACATGTTATATGTTATATAATATACATGCTATATGTTATATAATATACATGTTATATGTTATATAATATACCTGTTATATGTTATATAATATACCTCTTATATGTTATATAATATACCTGTTATATGTTATATAATATACATGCTATATGTTATATAATATACCTGTTATATATTATATAATATACCTGTTATATGTTATATAATATACCTCTTATATGTTATATAATATACCTGTTATATGTTATATAATATACCTGTTATATGTTATATAATATACCTCTTATATGTTATATAATATACCTGTTATATGTTATATAATATACCAGTTATATGTTATATGATATATAATATATCTATTATATGTTATATAAGTTATATAGTATATCAGTTATATGTTATATGCTATATACTATATCTGTTATGTAATATAACTGTTATATGTTATATGAGATATAATATATATGTTATATTTTATATGTTATATACTATATCAGTTACATGTTGTATGTTATATACTATATTTGTTATATGTTATATCATTTTGAGATATATCTGTTATATTTTATATCTGTTATATTTTATATAAGTTGTATCGCTTGAATCATCAATCAGCAAATATTAAATCTCCTGACTTTACTATAAAAATACTCACATGTTACCTGTAAATTCACACATGTTACCTGTAAAATCCTACATGTTACCTGTAAATTCTCACATGTTACCTGTAAATCCTACATGTTACCTGTAAATTCCTACATGTTACCTGTAAATTCCTACATGTTACCTGTAAATCTTCACGTTTTACCTGTATATCGTCACGTTTTACCAGCAAACCATCGGTGCCATTTTGTAATGATCAGATGCATTCAGTTACAGTGCGCATGTTGAAATGTTGAAGAATGAGCACACCTTTCGTAAACATTTCTACGATTCTCACTCACCAGCAACATTTACATTATTTCACACTCTATTTATTATCTGGCGCAGTTTATACCTGGCGCAGTTTACATCTGGCGCAGATTACATCTGGCGCAGTTTATATCTGGTGCAGTTTATCTCTGGTGCAGTTTATCTCTGGCGCAGTTTATCTCTGGTGCAGTTTATCTCTGGCGCAGTTTATCTCTGGTGCAGTTTATCTCTGGTGCAGATTACATCTGGCGCAGTTTATATCTGGTGCAGTTTATCTCTGGTGCAGATTACATCTGGCGCAGATTACATCTGGCGCAGATTACATCTGGCGCCGTTTACATCTGCCGAAGTTTACATCTGGTGCAATTTACATATGGCGCAGTTTACATCTGGTGCAGTTTACATCTGGCGCAGATGACATCTGGCGCAGCTTACATCTGGCGAAGTTTACATCTGGTATAGTTTATATCTGGCGAAGTTTACATCTGGCGAAGTTTACATCTGGTGCAATTTACATATGGCGCAGTTTACATCTGGTGCAGTTTACATCTGGCGCAGTTTATATCTGGCGCAGTTTCCATCTGGCAAAGTTTACATCTGGCGCAGCTTACATCTGGCGCAGTTTACATCTGGTGCAGTTTATATCTGGCGCAGTTTCCATCTGGCAAAGTTTACATCTGGCGCAGATTACGTCTGGCGCAGTTTACATCTGGCGCAGTTGATATCTGGCGCACTTTACATCTGGCGCAGTTTCTATCTGGCGCAATTTACATCTGGAACAGTTTATATTTGAAGCAATTTATCCCCAGAAAAGTGTCTATGAGGCAGTTACTATTTGACATTGTTTCTATATGACACAGTTTCGATCATGTTTCTTTCTGAAACAGTTTCTATCTGACATGTTTCTATCTGACATGTTTCTTTCTGACATGTTTCTATATCACATGTTTCTATCTCACACGTTTCTTCTGACACAGCTTCTATCTGACATGTTTCGTTCTGACACAGTTTCTACCTAGCACAGTTTCTATCTGACATATTTCGTTCTGACACAGTTTCTATCTGACATATTTCGTTCTGACACAGTTTCTACCTAGCACAATTTCTATCTGACATATTTCGTTCTGACACAGTTTCTATCTAGTACAGTTTCTATCTGACATATTTCGTTCTGACACAGTTTCTATCTAGCACAGTTTCTATCTGACGTGTTTCGTTCTGATAGTTTCTGCCTGAAAAAGTTTCTATTTGACACAGCTTCTATCTGACTTGTTTCGTTCTGACACAGTTTCTATCTGACGTGTTTCGTTCTGAGAGTTTCTGCCTGAAAAAGTTTCTATTTGACACAGTTTCTATCTGACATGTTTCGTTCTGACACAGTTTCTATCTAGCACAGTTTCTATCTGACATGTTTCGTTCTGACACAGTTTCTATGTAACACAGTTTCTATCTGACTTTTTTCGTTCTGACACAGTTTCTATCTGACTTGTTTCGTTCTGACACAGTTTATATCTGACTTGTTTCGTTCTGACACAGTTTCTATCTGACATGTTTCGTTCTGATAGTTTCTACCTGAAACAGTTTCTGTTTGGCACAGTTTCTATCTGACGGGTTTCGTTCTGAGAGTTTCTGCCTGAAACTCTATCTGACATGTTTCGTTAGGACACAGTTTCTGTCTGACAGGTTTGGTTCTGAGAGTTTCTGCCTGAAACAGTTTCTATTTGACACAGTTTCTATCTGACATGTTTCGTTCTGACACAGTTTCTATCTGACATGTTTTGTTCTGACACAGTTTCTATCTAGCACAGTTTCTATCTGACGTGTTTCGTTCTGAGAGTTTCTGCCTGAAACAGTTTCTATTTGACACAGTTTCTATCTGACATGTTTCGTTCTGACACAGTTTCTATCTGACATGTTTCGTTCTGACACAGTTTCTATCTGACATGTTTCGTTCTGACACAGTTTCTATCTAGCACAGTTTCTATCTGACATGTTTCGTTAGGACACAGTTTCTGCCTGACATGTTTCGTTCTGAGAGTTTCTGCCTGAAACAGTTTCTATGTGACATAGTTTCTATCTGACATGTTTCGTTCTGACACAGTTTCTATCTAGCACAGTTTATATTTGGCACAGTTTCTATCTAAATCAGTTTTTATCTGACATATTTCTTTCTGACGGTTTCTATCTGACTGTTTCTCTCTGACCTATTCTCTATCGGACAGTTTATCTGTGGGCATAGTTCTATCTGATATGTTTCTATCTGAAATGTTTCTATCTGACATGCTTCTATCGGACATATTTCTGACATGGTTCTATCTCACAAGGTTGTATCTGACATGTTTCTATCTGACATGTTTCTATCTGACATATTTCTATCTGACATATTTCTTCTGACACAGCGTCTATCTCACATGTTTCTATCTGACACACTTCTTTCTGAAACAGTTTCTATTTGACACAGTTTCTATCTAGCACAGTTTCTATCTGACGTGTTTCATTCTGAGAGTTTCTGCCTGAAAACGTTTTTATTTGACATGTTTCGTTCTGACACAGTTTCTATCTGACATGTTTCGTTCTGACACAGTTTCTATCTGACATGTTTCGTTCTGACACAGTTTCTATCTCGCACAGGTTCTATCTGACGTGTGTCGTTCTGAGAGTTTCTGCCTGAAACAGTTTCTATTGGACACAGTTTCTATCTGACATGTTTCGTTCTGACACAATTTCTATCTGACATGTTTCGCTGTGACACAGTTTATATCTAGAACAGTTTCTATCTGACGTGTTTCGTTCTGAGAGTTCCTGCCTGAAACAGTTTCTATTTGACACAGTTTCTATCTGACATGTTTCGTTCTGACACAGTTTCTACCTAGCACAGTTTCTATCTGACATGTTTCGTTCTGACACAGTTTCATCTCACATGTTTCTATCTCATGTTTCTATCTCACATGTTTCTTTCTCACATGTTTCTTTCTCACATGTTTCTATCTCACATGTTTCTATCTCACATGTTTCTATCTCACATGTTTCTATCTCACATGTTTCTATCTCACATATTTCGTTCTGACAGTTTCTGCCTGAAACAGTTTCTATTTGGCACAGTTTCTATCTGACATGTTTCTTTCTTACACAGTTTCTATCTAGCACAGTTTCTATCTGACGTGTTTCGCTCTGACAGTTTCTGCCTGAAACAGTTTCTATTTGACACAGTTTCTATCTGACATGTTTCTTTCTGACACAGTTTCTATCTGACATCTGACAGTATCTATCTGGCACAGATTCTATCTGACATGTTTCGCTGTGACACAGTTTATATCTAGCACAGTTTCTATCTGACGTGTTTCGTTCTGAGAGTTACTGCCTGAAAAAGCTTCTATTTGACACAGTTTCTATCTAGCATAGTTTCTATCTGACGTGTTTCGTTCTGACACAGTTTCTATCTGACATGTTTCGTTCTGACACAGTTTCTATCTAGCACAGTTTCTATCTGACGTGTTTCGTTCTGACACAGTTTCTATCTGACATGTTTCGTTCTGACACAGTTTCTATCTAGCATAGTTTCTATCTGACATGTTTCGTTCTGAGAGTTTCTGCCTGAAAAAGTTTCTATTTGACACAGTTTCTATCTGACATGTTTCGTTCTGACACAGTTTCTATCTAACACAGTTTCTATCTGACATGTTTCGTTCTGACACAGTTTCTATGTAACACAGTTTCTATCTGACATGTTTCGTTCTGACACAGTTTCTATCTGACATGTTTCGTTCTGACACAGTTTCTATCTAACACAGTTTCTATCTGACTTGTTTCGTTCTGACACAGTTTCTATCTGACATGTTTCGTTCTGACACAGTTTCTATCTAGCACAGTTTCTATCTGACATGTTTCGTTCTGACACAGTTTCTATGTAACACAGTTTCTATCTGACATGTTTCGTTCTGACACAGTTTCTATCTAACACAGTTTCTATCTGACATGTTTCGTTCTGACACAGTTTCTATTTGACACAGTTTCTATCTGACATGTTTCGTTCTGACACAGTTTCTATGTAACACAGTTTCTATCTGACTTGTTTCGTTCTGACACAGTTTCTATCTGACATGTTTCGTTCTGACACAGTTTATATCTAGCACAGTTTCTATCTGACGTGTTTTGTTCTGAGAGTTACTGCCTGAAAAAGCTTCTATTTGACACAGTTTCTATCTGACATGTTTCGTTCTGACACAGTTTCTATCTAGCACAGTTTCTATCTGACGTGTTTCGTTCTGACACAGTTTCTATCTAGCATAGTTTCTATCTGACATGTTTCGTTCTGAGAGTTTCTGCCTGAAAAAGTTTCTATTTGACACAGTTTCTATCAGACATGTTTCGTTCTGACACAGTTTCTATCTAGCACAGTTTCTATCTGACGTGTTTCGTTCTGACACAGTTTCTATCTAGCATAGTTTCTATCTGACATGTTTCGTTCTGAGAGTTTCTGCCTGAAAAAGCTTCTATTTGACACAGTTTCTATCTAACACAGTTTCTATCTGACATGTTTCGTTCTGACACAGTTTCTATGTAACACCGTTTCTATCTGACATGTTTCGTTCTGACACAGTTTCTATCTGACATGTTTCGTTCTGACACAGTTTCTATCTAGCACAGTTTCTATCTGACATGTTTCGTTCTGACACAGTTTCTATGTAACACAGTTTCTATCTGACATGTTTCGTTCTGACACAGTTTCTATCTAACACAGTTTCTATCTGACATGTTTCGTTCTGACACAGTTTCTATTTGACACAGTTTCTATCTGACATGTTTCGTTCTGACACAGTTTCTATGTAACACAGTTTCTATCTGACTTGTTTCGTTCTGACACAGTTTATATCTGACTTGTTTCGTTCTGGCACAGTTTCTATCTGACATGTTTCGTTCTGACACAGTTTCTATCTAGCACAGTTTCTATCTGACATGTTTCGTTCTGACACAGTTTCTATCTAACACAGTTTCTATCTGACATGTTTCGTTCTGACACAGTTTCTATTTAACACAGTTTCTATCTGACATGTTTCGTTCTGACACAGTTTCTATGTAACACAGTTTCTATCTGACATGTTTCGTTCTGACACAGTTTCTATCTGACATGTTTCGTTCTGACACAGTTTCTATCTGACGTGTTTCGTTCTGATAGTTTCTACCTGAAACAGTTTCTATTTGACACAGTTTCTATCTGACATATTTCGTTCTGACACAGTTTCTATCTAGCACAGTTTCTATCTGAAGTGTTTCGTTCTGAGAGTTTCTGCCTGAAACTCTATCTGACATATTTCTTTAGGACACAGTTTCTGTCTGACAGGTTTGGTTCTGAGAATTTCTGACTGAAACAGTTTCTATTTGATACAGTTTCTATCTGACATGTTTCGTTCTGACACAGTTTCTATCTGACATGGTTCGTTCTGACACAGTTTCTATCTAGCACAGTTTCTATCTGACATGTTTCGTTAGGACACAGTTTCTGTCTGACATGTTTCGTTCTGAGAGTTTCTGCCTGAAACAGTTTCTATTTTACACAGTTTCTATCTGACATGGTTCGTTCTGACACAGTATCTATCTAGCACAGTTTATATTTGGCACAGTTTCTATCTAAATCAGTTTTTATCTGACATATTTCTTTCTGACGGTTTCTATCTGACTGTTTCTCTCTGACCTATTCTCTATCGGACAGTTTATCTGTGGGCATAGTTCTATCTGATATGTTTCTATCTGAAATGTTTCTATCTGACATGCTTCTATCTGACATATTTCTGACATGGTTCTATCTGACAAGGTTGTATCTGACATGTTTCTATCTGACATGTTTCTATCTGACATATTTCTATCTGACATATTTCTTCTGACACAGCGTCTATCTCACATGTTTCTATCTGACACACTTCTTTCTGAAACAGTTTCTATTTGACACAGTTTCTATCTAGCACAGTTTCTATCTGACGTGTTTCATTCTGAGAGTTTCTACCTGAAAACGTTTTTATTTGACATGTTTCGTTCTGACACAGTTTCTATCTGACATGTTTCGTTCTGACACAGTTTCTATCTCGCACAGGTTCTATCTGACGTGTGTCGTTCTGAGAGTTTCTGCCTGAAACAGTTTCTATTGGACACAGTTTCTATCTGACATGTTTCGTTCTGAAACAGTTTCTATCTGACATCTGGCAGTATCTATCTGGCACAGATTCTATCTGACATGTTTCGTTAGGACACAGTTTCTATCTAGCACAGTTTCTATCTGACATGCTTCGTTCTGACACAGTTTCATCTCACATGTTTCTATCTCATGTTTCTATCTCACATGTTTCTTTCTCACATGTTTCTATCTCACATGTTTCTATCTCACAAGTTTCTATCTCACATGTTTCTATCTCACATGTTTCGTTCAGACAGTTTCTGCCTGAAACAGTTTCTATTTGACACAGTTTCTATCTGACATGTTTCTTTCTGACACAGTTTCTATCTGACATCTGACAGTATCTATCTGGCACAGATTCTATCTGACATGTTTCGCTGTGACACAGTTTATATCTAGCACAGTTTCTATCTGACGTGTTTCGTTCTGAGAGTTTCTGCCTGAAACAGTTTCTATTTGACACAGTTTCTATCTGACATGTTTCGTTCTGACACAGTTTCATCTGACATGTTTCGTTCTTACACAGTTTCTATCTAGCACAGTTTCTATCTGACATGTTTCGTTCTGACACAGTTTCATCTGACATGTTTCGTTCTGACACAGTTTCTATCTAGCACAGTTTCTATCTGACATGTTTCGTTCTGATACAGTTTCTATCTGACATGTTTCGTTCTGACACAGTGTCATCTGACATGTTTCGTTCTGACACAGTTTCTATCTGACATGTTTCGTTCTGACACAGTTTCTATCTAGCACAGTTTCTATCTGACGTGTTTCGTTCTGACAGTTTCTGCCTGAAACAGTTTATCTGTTTGCATAGTTCTATCTGACATGTTTCTATCTGACATGTTTCTATCTGACATGTTTCTATCTGACATGTTTCTATCTGACATGTTTCTATCTGACATGTACCATCTGACAATTATTTCTACCTGACATGTTTCTATCTTACAGGTTTCAATCAGAAAGTTTATATCTCACAACTTCTATCTGACAGTTTCTATCTGACATTTTCTGTCTGACATTTTCTGTCTGACATTTATCTATCTCACATGTTTCTCTGACAGCTTATATATCGCACAGTTTCTATTCCCCACAGTTTCTATTCCCCACAGTTTCTTTTTCCCACAGTTTCTATTTCCCACATGTTCTATTCCCCACAGTTTCTATTTCCCACTGATTTCTATTTTCCAATGTTCATTGCTCAAAGTCCATCTGTAAATAGAGACGCGGAGACGATTGTATATCACTACAGAAATCGCTACGACGTGTACATGGGACATTTCAATTACCTGATAAAGATAAACATGTAATTGTCGCAGGGGCCAGAGTAGTGCCCTGTTGTCGACGTCTGTTTCGGCGGCATTGGACTCGAAACATCATCGAGTCGAATGGCTGCTGGAACAGAGGGCAGAGCACTTATGGGAATGCCCCACGTGCTGTGAGGCCAGTTTTCTAATCAAGAATCAAGAATCAAGAATCAAGAAACATGTAATTACCATGTGTGACGTGATATAATGTGAATGTCACAAGATACACCAAGGTCACATCTCGACCTTGATCTCACGCACGGAATACGTGAACTATTTAATACATTCAAGAAAACGAACGTGGAAGGGGGGAGGGGGGAGAATAAACATGTTGTGATATTGTGAAAGCTGTATTACAGATCACGACCGTTAGAAATATCATCTTTTTTACTTTCATTTACATCCGGAATTTTCAAATCACATTTTCCTGTTTAAATATTTCTAGCCGCAGATGTGATTTCAAACACAAACAATCTGCGGTAATATACTTCCTTATTTGTAGATTTCTGTAACATACAAGATTGATAATGTAGAGTTTTTTTAACATTTAATGTTGAGTTTTGTAACATTCAGTGTTGATAATGTTGAGTTGTGTACAAAATTAAAAATGTAGATTTTTGTAACAAATACTTACAACAGTCTGAGAGAAGGAAGTCCTTCAAATGCACCAGGCTGTATTGTCTTAAGCCGGGTAAAATTCCGAAGTTCTCTGAAATTAGCAAAACAAAACTGTGTCATAACACATTTAAGTTAGGCAAAATATGTGTACAGCAAACAGCAATTAGAACAAGAACATAAGTAGGACATGAATAACAGAGGACGAACATGGAAAACAAACATTGGACGAACATAGAAAACAGAGACAGAACGTAGAGATCAGATATAGAACACGGAAAACAGAGATAGTATATGGAGAACAGAGATTGAACAGGAAGAACATGGACAACTGAGATAGAACGAGAAGAACAGAGGTGCAACAGGAAGAACATAGACAACAGAGATAGAACTGGAAGAACATGGACAACAGAGATAGAACTGGAAGAACATGGACATCTGAGATAGAACTGGAAGAACATGGACAACTGAGATAGAACTGGAAGAACATGGACATCTGAGATAGAACTGGAAGAACATGGACATCTGAGATAGAACTGGAAGAACATGGACAACAGAGATGGAACTGGAAGAACATGGGCAACAGAGATGGAACTGGAAGAACATGGGCAACAGAGATGGAACTGGAAGAACATGGACAATAGATATAGAACAAGGAGAATATTAGTTAGCTGAGATAGAACGTTTATAAAAGAGATGTACCGTGGAGAACAGAGATAGAACAAGAGGAACAGAGATGGAACAGGAAGAACATGGACAACAGATGAACAACATGGATAACAGAGATAGAACATGGGGAACATATGAAGAACACGGACAACAGAGGAAGAACGTGGAGAACATAGATATAACATAGAGAATAGATGAAGAACACAGACGAACGCAATAGAACGTGTAGAAAATGTAATTCTTGATTAGGAACAAGTGTCACAAAACTGGAGGCATTCACATATATGCTCTTCTTGCCGTTCCGTCAGCCATCTAAAAGTGTTATAAGCTGTCTCCCAAGTCAGTTGCTGATTACACGTTCTTCTGATCTTTCCGGAGAGGGAACACTTTCTTCCATCGCCGCTAGTCACTTCCATTTCTACCATTCTCTGCATATGTACATTGTCACATTCGACTTCCTCATCTTCCCGTAGGATATCCATGTCTGCTCTAATCAATTCAATCCTGTCTCTTCTTATCTCAGTGCCGTTCACCAAAGCTTTACCAGCCAACATATCGGTTCTTTCGCTTCCCCTGACCCCAGCATGACCAGGACAGTAAATCCATGTAATGCTCTGCACATTGTCGAGAAGATTGTGGAGGCGTGTAGAACATACATAGAACAGATAGAACATGAACATCAGGGGGTGCAAAGGAAACGCATTGCTCTAGGCGGACCCAGGGTTAGCAGCAGACAACCAAGATCCCAAATGTACCTCCACGCGGTGCACCCTGGAAACAGAAATACAGCAGCTCGAGCTGATTCTGGCCACATCATTTGGGGATCGTGTCCGAGAATGTGGGGGTAGCAGATGGAAAGAGATTTGACTGCACAAGAGACAGACAATATCTCCGACACCACCAGCATCACCACATATAGCGACACTGTCGACATACAGTAAAGCTAGTCATTCCAGTCCGAACATTGGAGGGGCGGCCAATGTAAAATGCCCGTAAAGGTAGATGCACGGCGAGAGACAAATAGATTTCATACCGAGTACAATGAAAGGGCAGAACAGTGCTAGAGGGCAGCGCGAACTGCAAATAGAAAGTGAAAAGTCTCTAGGAAAAGGGAACTACAAGCTCCGTCAGCTCGAGACGAGCATTTAGTTACCTGTGTTCCTTACAGGCAGAGACCCAGACCCATCCATTGGTGGCTGGTAAAGCAAGAAGACCTAATTCAATTCTAATGTCGAGCCTTCCTAAACCGGAAATATGCTCGCGAAGAGAAAGGGTTCTGTACCCGATGGGCTTAGGCAAGAAAGGGACAACGATGGTAGTCCTGGCCCAACTCTACTGTCAAGGTTTCCTATACCGGAAGTACACTTGCAGAGAGAAAGGGTTCAGTACCTGATGGGCTCAGGCGCTATTGGGACAAGGACGCTCAGCTCGAGAACGCCTTGCTCTCAAACGTGTGGTGTGAGACTCGAACTTGGACAAGGGGTACACGATGTCGGTGAATGATACCTCGTCTAAGAGGGTGAAAGAGCCAGGGCCCAACTCCTCTGTTGAGTTCTTCCCCTTAAGGAACCAGGCTCACGGATGAGAAACGGTTCAGTACCCAATGGGCACAGGCACAGCACGTCCAATTACACGAGGCAAGTTCATAGACAGTGGAACACCTCGTTCGAGTCAGACGAGAGCAAAAATCGTCTGGGCGAAGAGTCGCCACTACGCGTGCCTGGAGACAGATATAGAGGCTGTCACAGGCTAAGGGTAGCCCACCCGAATTGTCAAGGCATGCCGAAATCGGATGTTCTAGACCTACAAGGCGCATAACGGTGGCACAACGTAATCACGCTCCAGGCGGAAATCGCACGGATATCCGTGATGGTTACAATGGAGCGAACGCGAAACAAACAAACAAACAAACAAACAAACATGAACATCAGATATATAACATTGACAACAGAGATGGAACGCGGAAAACCGAGATAGAAGAGGAAGTACAAAGATATAACAAGAACACAGATGGAACGTGGAGAACAGAGATATAAGAGGAATAACAGTACCATATAAAGAACACCGACAGCATTGATGTAAGTTAACGAACGAGCCGACAGGATGGCGAACTGCATTGACAATCGATTTTATGGTCACTGCTGATATTTCACAACGAGCTCAGTAACTGTCGGTTCACGAGATGTTCTTAAGTGTGAATCATAGTCGCTCTGAAGACTTTGACAGATTTGAGTAATGATTGAAACAGACATGCAATGGAAACTTAATAGACGTACGGCTGGACTAAACTATCAACATCAAATGTGCTTATGAATCGCTACAATCTGGTGTTTGTGAAATCTGGTCGAGACCTGATTCATGTGAACCATTTTCGCTCTGTCACTGACACCTCACTTGTAACTGACCCCTCACTTGTAACTGACCCATCACTTGTAACTGACCCATCACTTGTAACTGACCCATCACTTGTAACTAACCCCATCACATGTAACTGACCCATCACTTGTAACTGACCCATCACTTGTAACTGACCCATCACTTGTAACTGACCCCTCACTTGTAACTGACATCAATAAAGTGTTACATGTGCTAGCAGGATGGACTGCTATCACCATCAAAATTCCCACATTTACCAAAGTCCAGTAGTGTAGAAAAGACAATCAACGTTATGGGCGATTGTCTACTCCCATGATTGTCGTTTCCCGTCACGCGACCTTTGTCACCAGCCGGTTATCCCCGAGAGAAACATTTGAAAGCATTTCAAAAACTGGAGTATGGATGCGTAACTAGCATTGGAATTATCGCTAAAAGCTGTTACCATTAGATCTCTTGGGTTGATCTTGTACAAGAAATTAAAACTATTCTAGAATTTACGCGAAGAAAATTTTCGGTTTATTACATCTATTTCTAAAGTCAAGTTAGCGTGTGTTTATAAGTGTATGCTCAAGTTAGCGTGTGTTTATAAGTGTATGCTCAAGTTAGCGTGTGTTTATAAGTGTATGCTCAAGTTAGCGTGTGTTTATAAGTGTATGCTCAAGTTAGAGTGTGTTTATTAGTGTATGCTGAAGTTAAAGTCTGTATCAGTGCAGTTATGCTTGATTTAGTGTCTGTTTATCAGTACATTTATGCTCAAGTAAGCGTCTGTTTATCAGTGTATTTATGCTCAAGCTAGCGACTGCTTTTTAGTGAATTTATGCTCGTTAACACGGGTTTATCAGGGCATTTATGCACAAGTTAGCGTGGGTTTATCAGGGTATTTATGTTCAAGTTAGCGTGGGTTTATCAGGGCATTTATGCTCAAGTTAGCATGGGTTTATCATGGCATTTATGCTCAAGTTACCGTGAGTTTATCATGGCATTTATGCTCAAGTTAGCGTGGGTTTCTCAGGACATTTATACTCAAGTTAGCGTTGGTTTATCAGGGCATTTATGCTCAACGTAGTATCTGTTTATTAGTGTATGTATACTCAAGCTAGTGTCTGTGTATCATTGTTTTAAGCACATGTTAGCATGTATCAGGGTATTTATGCTCTGTTTATCAGGGTATTTATGCTCTGTTTATCAGTGCAATAACGCTTATCTTAGCGTCTGTTTATCAGTGTATTTATGCTATGTTTATCAGTGCAATAACGCTTATCTTAGCGTCTGTTTATCAGTGTATTTATGCTCTGTTTATCAGTGCAATAACGCTTAGCTTAGCGTCTGTTTATTAGTGTAATTATGCTCCATTTAGTGTCGGTTTAACATTGCATTTATTCTGACTTTAGTGTTTGACATAATCAGACCACGTATGCTCAATTTAACGTTTCTTTACCAGTGCATTTTTATTCAATTTAGTATGTGTTTTTAGTGTGTTTATGTTCAATTTGTTTGTCTGTTTACATGTGCATTTATAAATGTTTGAATTCTAAATTGACTGAAATAGTTTTTTGATGAGAACTTTCTATGTTGTAATTGTCTGTTTATGAATATTTTCTTATAGTTATCTTTCACCTCTCTGTTCTCGTTCTACGTTTTGCTGATCTGTTGTCGACATCACACTCAAGTTATGAACAATAAAAATAGTAACACTCAAATTATGACAAGTTAAAGTAATCGCACACAAGCTATGACAAGTAAAAGTAATCATTAAACTTTCTGTCTTGAAGAAAAATTATGAAATAACCTTGAAATAATGATGAAATAACCATGAAATAATGATGAAATAACCTTGAAATAATGATGAAATAACCTTGTCAATAACAATCATTCTTGTCGGACTCATGTCTCATGTCACACTTCACGTTACTGTCACACTGTGTGTCAATCCGTGTCTGCACTTCACGTTACTGTCACCCTGTGTGTCAATCCGTGTCTGCACTTCACGTTACTGTCACCCTGTGTGTCAATCCGTGCCTGCACTTCACGTTACTGTCACCCTGTGTTTCAACGGTACCCGTACTTCTAGTTCATTTCACCCTGTGTGTCAACCTGTACCTGGAATTCTGGTTCATGTAATTGTGTTTTCAACCGATGCCTGGGCTTCTAGTTCATGTCAATGTGTCTTCAACCAATGCCTGGGCTTCTAGTTCATGTCAATGTGTCTTCAACCGATACCTTGGCTTCTAGTTCATGTCACCATGTGTCTTCAACCGATGCCTGGGCTTCTAGTTCATGTCACCATGTGTCTTCAACCGATACCTGGGCTTCTAGTTCATGTCACCATGTGTCCTCAACCGATGCCTGAGCTTCTGGTTCATGTCACCATGTGTCTTCAACCGATACCTGGGCTTCTAGTTCATGTCACTATGTGTCTTCATCCGATACCTGGGCTTCTAGATCATGTCACCATATGTCATCCGGGAGCGTGGAATTCTAGTTCGTGTTACATTGAGTGTCTACCCTGCCTTTTACTTACTTCTACTTTATGTAACCCTGTTTGTCAACCGGTATATGGACTTCTAGTTTAAATCACGTTGTTTGTCAACCGGTATATGGACTTCTAGTTTAAATCACTTTGTCAACCTGTGACCGAACTTCTAGGATCACCCTGTGTGTCAACTATTGACATAACTTCTTTTGCCACATGACGGTTGGAAGCTTATGTACGCATCTTACATCAAAGACTGTGACAAGAAGGTTGCCACATGACGGTTGGAAGCATGTGTATACGTCAATAACATTCGTCAACCACAGTAAACATCTAGCGGAATGGATAAGTCTACCCACAGATTTCGAAACTTGTTTGAGAGTAGTAATATCTCTTAACAGAGAATGCAGAGAATGGTGACCCGCAGCTGTGGAGAAAGAAGTGAAGGATATGGTCAGTGAGAATTCCAAAGAGGGGGATGTGATTATATACACTGATGGATCTGTGGTTAGACATGTTCGCAGTGATTGGGCTTTCACAGCTCAGTGCGCAGGTAAAACAGACAGGGAGGAGAGTGGTTCCTTTTCGGTCACTACGAGTAGTATGACCATGAAGACTATGGCGGTGACCAGGGCATTTGAGTGAATAAGCAAACAGAAGGTAACACAGATCTGCATCTTGAGTGAATAAGCAAACAGAAGGTAACGCAGATCTGCATCTTGAGTGAGAGTATGATTAAGAAGGTACAAGCGAGTCTCGTTCGCGAACAGTGCATTGAGAAAGGCGAGGCTGAAAGTGCTTACATTTATGTTCGTGCCGGGACATATGGATGTTCGAGGCAACGAAAGAGAGGATGTGGCACATGGCGTCATGTGAAGTCATGCGCGATTGTGGCACTGGGCGACGGAGCAATCGATTGCGCTGATGTTTTGAACTCCTTAAGAGATATAACACGCGAGAGTGAGACTAGTGTGGATGATGATTCCTTTTCAATGGCCAGGATTAAAGATCAGGGATTGAAATGCGGTGTTGCTAGAAGTCAACATTTTGGAGGGCGCAGAAGAATGATGGTCAACCAGCATAGGATCGGTACTGTCAGTAGAAGTGTGATGGCGGATACACTTAAAGAGAGATCGGAGCAACTATGGATGTGTCCAGTTTGCAGTGATGATGATCCGACGACTAACTAACTAAACTAAACTAAACTAAACTAAACTAAGCTAAGCTAAGCTAGGGTAAGCTAAGCTAAGCTATGCGAAGCTAAACTAAACTAAGCTAAACTAACTCAACATCTACATTTATCTATCACATTTAACATCTATATTCATCAACTATATTCATCAACTATATTCATCATCTATATTCAATGTCTATTTTCGGCATCCACATATTGGTTATCCACAATCTCATCCACATATTGGTTATCCACAATCTCATCCACATATTGGTTATCCACAATCTCATCCACATATTGGTTATCCACAATCTCATTCACATATTGGTTATCCACAATGTCATCCACATATTGGCTACTCATGTTCGTTGGAACATGTTTTGTGTAACAAACAATGCATATCTAATGGATGCCATTGCAAGTTCAGTAACTCGTGAAATAACACACATGAAGACATGTCTGACCTACTTACATATAAAACAAGACTTAAGAATGCACACTTACAGTTCAGTCAGAGATGTGTATCTTAAGAACGATCTACTCGCCAACACGGACATGCCTGAGTTGCTCAGCAACCTGAAATGTAAAGTCAACAATGTTTGAGTTGACAACATGATAAATTGTTGTTATGGTAATATCTATTGTAAATCTCATGTCGTAAATTTGCTAATATAGTTTGTGTAAATGAATTAGTTGAATCTGTGGACACATGAGTTATCCGCACACATTAGAAGTCATGGCGTAATCATATATTAAAATCGATGGCGTCATCATATATTAGAAGACATTGCGTAAGCATATATTAGAATTCATGACGTCAGGACATATCAGGTGTCATGGTTTCAGCACATATTAGAAGTCATGGAATCAGCATATATTAGAAGCCATGGCGTCAGCATATATTAGAAGCCATGGCGTCAGCATATATTAGAAGCCATGGCGTCAGCATATATTACAAGACACGGCGTCAGCATATATTAGAAGTCATGGAATCAGCATATATTACCACAGGGTTTTTTTGTATTTATCCAATTACAGGTGATGTTCTACAAATGTATCCACTATTGAACTCTTGATGTATCCACTGATTTACACTCGATGTATCCACTGATTTATACTCGATGTATCCACTGATTTACACTCGATGTATCCACTGATTTATACTCGATGTCTCCAATGATTTACACTCGATGTATCCACTATTGAACTCGTGATGTATCCACTGATTTACACTCGATGTATCCACTGATTTACACTCGATGTATCCATTGATGTACACTTGATCTATCCACTGATTTACATTTGATGTATCCATGCATTGAGAAAAATGAATGTAGCAGAAAACTGGCTACACAGTATGGTGATTTCCAGCAATATTGGCCATATCAAACACCAGGACATCCTAGAGAAGATCATAATGTAGGGAGGGAGGGGGTGATGTCAGGGAGATGAACACGAGACAGAACAAGACGATGATGGATGTAAGACAACAAAGACCACCTGAACATGACAGTAATAGAAGCAGGAAGCCTGAATCACGATCAACAGAAGTATCGAAATGCTGTGATGACTGCTACATCCTGTTCAGAATCTGCTACATCCTGTTCAGAATATGCTACCTGATGATGATGACTGCTACATCCTGTTCAGAATATGCTACCTGATGATGTATCCATAGATGCAGAGATGTTGTTCTATTGACACAATAAAAGTCCAGAGATTGAAACAGTTCAGGATATGTTCATAACAAATGTTCGTAGACACGGAGATGTTCCTCACTGAATATCGTAACGTGGACGTAACAAATGGTCGTCATCATCATCATGTGGTAGATTAACAACAATACATGTGTCTATGAGTGGTCATGAATTTGGCAGTTGGTGTACATTAGTAAAATTCAAACTTTCAAACCGACAATAGAATATACTCATGGAGAAGAGATACAGTGAAGGACAAAGATAGAACATAATATTGGATTGTCATTCGGAGATGTTCTGTCCACATACATGAATTAAGAGTTACTCTCACTTATGGGGTTCTGGCATCACCTAGGCCCAACAATATGTCAACAATCAGGATACCAGTCGGATATTCTGACCAAAGTAAACAATAAAAGGGCTCCAATAATTGTGATATAAACGCTTCCATCCCACTGATAGGAGAGGATGTGAAAGAAGAATCGTTAAATAATTAAAATCTGCGTGCTGTCAAACGCAAGTCTTCACTGTCTCCAGTCCGGTCGTCTGTACACCACTCACGTCTCTGGCTGGGATAGAGATAGCTATTGTGCCTAGTTAGCGGGGTGGGGGGACAATTACTTTATCCAACCTTTACACTTACTCAAGCAGTGTTGCTACTCAACTTTTTCATTCTGACCTCTCCCCCCCCCCCCCCCCCCCGATTGGAGATCTTTGAATTATTCTTTGCCACGTGTATATTTACATTCACTTTTCAGGTCTTAGTTTGTGACATCAACTTAGTTTGTGACATCAACTTAGTTTGTGACATCAACTTAGTTTGTGACATCAACTTAGTTTGTGACATCAACTTAGTTTGTGACATCAACTTAGTTTGTGACATCAACTTAGTTTGTGACATCAACTGTTATGATTCTTGTTACTAAAACGTGTTATTGCTATAATTCCTGTCACAAAAACTTGTGTTATTATTGTGATCCTTGTCACATAAACTTGTATTATTGTTTTGATTCTTGTTACATAAACTTGTGGTGTTGTTATGAATATTGTTACATAAACTTGTTATTGTAATAATTAGTGCTATGAATCTTGTGAGATATACGTGTTGTGTATGAATATATTTTGTGCTATGCATTCGTCTAGTGTAGACTAGTCCATATATTCCTCTAGTGTAGACTAGTCCATATATTTGTGTAGTGTAGACTAGTCCATATATTCGTCTAGTGTAGACTAGTACATATATTTGTGTAGTGTAGACTAGTCCATATATTCGTCTAGTGTAGACTAGTCCATATATTCGTCTAGTGTAGACTAGTCCATATATTCGTCTAGTGTAGACTAGTCCATATATTTGTGTAGTGTAGACTAGTCCATATATTTGTGTAGTGTAGACTAGTCCATATATTTGTGTAGTGTAGACTAGTCCATATATTCGTCTAGTGTAGACTAGTCCATATATTTGTGTAGTGTAGACTAGTCCATATATTCGTCTAGTGTAGACTAAACTCATGTTGAGAAATAAACAAATTTGAGATCAAATATCACAGATATAAAGACACTAATGTAGAGGAATAATATCACAGATCTAACAACAATAGTATAGATGGAACATCACAATGAACATAACAAAAAACACTGTTAACACCGTTGTGTGCCAGAAAATTAAACTAAAACTGTAAAACTAAACAGGAAAGCTAAACTAGCAGACAGGAAGTGTTGACAATTGCTAACTGTAAGGACAGAGACAAAATAATTCAAGTGATACGAGAAATTAAGCCGGCACAGCCCCCCAGGGTAAGACTGTAGAACAAAATGAACCAGTCAGAAGACTCGGGCATGTAGCGAGACAGTATCACATACTGCTCTCTAATGCTGAAATATAATAGCAATAAAGTCACAAATCTAGGAGAAATGGTTAGATGACGGGATGAATGTAGCGGTTAACAGATGACTCATGCGTTCTTCAGACATATGTGGCTACATGCACCCGTAGCAGAATGTCAGATAAGGAAGTACCGCAATCACCTCGTCGTTTTCATACATAGATGGCCGCACCGATTTTCTCTGAGAGCAATCATCTCGTAGCTTCTTACAGAGGTAACAATATAAACTACTCACAGAGAATGTTTCGTTTAAAGATCGAGCCTTTCAAGACAGAGAGAAAGAGAACAAGTAGATAATTGGAGTCAATAAACAAAGCAATCTATTCATTTGTGCTGGAGATTGTTTTCGCCTTTCATGACCTGCTGACCTTTACACTGGCCAGGGCATGCAGCTAAAGTCAGCTAATCCAACCAGTCTGTGACATTTTATACAGGGTGTCAGATTGTCTGAAGGGTTTAACAGGATTTTCACAAATGGCTTCGATGAGGTCACGAAGAATAGTCCTCCTCTCCAGCCAAATAGTCTACATATAATGCGATAACCGAGGCAACGCAACTCTGAACTCGATAGCAAAGCAACACTTTCTCAAACACCTTCCATGTCTTACAATCTTGATTTATGATTGGAGATCATTTGCTACATTACAGGCGCATGGTCGAGAGTTTAGGGTGTTGGTTTCACACCCGTGAGGTCCAGACTTCAAATCGTTTATGTCTGTCTTACAATAGTTTATGTCTGTCTTACAATAGTTTATGTCTGTCTTACAATCTTTTGTCTGTTTTACAATTTTTTATAACTGTCTTACAATCTTTTATGCCCGGTTTACAATATTTTATGTGTCTCTTACAGTATTTTATGTGTGTCTTACATTCATTTATGTCTCTTTTACAATCTTTCTTACAATCATTCATGCGTGTCTTACAATCATTCATGCGTGTCTTACAATCATTCATGCGTGTCTTACAATCATTCATGCGTGTGTTTCAATCTTGTATGCGTGTCCTACAATCTTGTATGCGTGTCCTACAATCGTGTATGTGTGTCCTACCATCTTGTATATGTGTCTTACAATCTTGTATGTGTGTCCTACAATCTTGTATGTGTGTCCTACAATATTGTATTCGTGTCCTACAACTTGTATGCGTGTCCTACAATCTTGTATGTGTGTCCTACAATCTTGTATGCGTGTCCTACAACTTGTATGCGTGTCCTACAATCTTGTATATGTGTCCTACAATCTTGTATATGTGTCCTACAATCTTGTATGTGTGTCCTACAATATTGTATGTGTTTCCTACCATCTTGTATGTGTGTCCTACCATCTTGTATGTGTGTCCTACAATCTTGTATGTGTGTCCTACAATCTTGTATGTGTGTCCTACAATCTTGTATGTGTGTCCTACAATCGTTTATGTGTGTCCTACAGCTTGTATGCGTGTCCTACAACTTGTATGCGTGTCCTACAATCTTGTATATGTGTCTTACAATCTTGTATGTGTGTCCTACAATCTTGTATGTGTGTCCTACAATCTTGTATGTGTGTCCTAGCATCTTGTATGTGTGTCCTACCATTTTGTATGTGTGTCCTACAATCTTGTATGTGTGTCCTACAATCTTGTATGTGTGTCCTACAATCTTGTATGTGTGTCCTACAATCTTGTATGTGTGTCCTACAATCTTGTATGTGTGTCCTACAATCTTGTATGTGTGTCCTACAATCTTGTACGTGTGTCCTACAATCTTGTTTGTGTTTCTCCATCATGTAAGTCTTATCCATATCCTGCCTCCCATTCATAAGCTCTCTCCCTCCATACCTCTCCCTCCATACCTCTCCCTCCATACCTCTCCCTCCATACCTCTCCCTCCATACCTCTCCTTCCATACCCCTCAATGTATAACTTTCAATCTCTGCCTGTCTGCCTTATCTTATCGTGTCCTGTCTTGTCCTGTCCTCTCCTGTCCTGTCCTGTTCTGTCTGCCTGTCTGTATAATATCTCTTTATCTCTCTCTATATATGTCTGTCTTTATCTCCATCTCGCGCTAGCTCTCTCTCCCTCACTGTATTTCTCTTCTTCTCTCTTTACCTCTTCCTACACCTCTCTCTTTATCTCTCTATCTGTATGTCTCACTCTCTCTCTGTCTCTATCTCTATATTTCTATCTCTCTTTATCTCTCTATCCCTCTTTATATATCTATCACTCTCTCTATATATCTCTCCCTATATATATCTAGACCTATGACTCAGACATTCTTTCTCCCGCGCCTGCTGCCTGTTCCACGTTTCCTTTATTTGTTCATGTATGATCTGACAGATATACTTCAACCCTTCTAGTAGACGCAGATATACTTCAAACATTCAAGTAGACACAGATATACTTCAAACATTCAAGTAGACACAGATATACTTCAAACATTCAAGTAGACACAGATATACTTCAAACATTCAAGTAGACACAGATATACTTCAAACATTCAAGTAGACACAGATATACTTCAAACATTCAAGTAGACACAGATATACTTCAAACATTCAAGTAGACACAGATATACTTCAAACATTCAAGTAGACACAGATATACTTCAAACATTCAAGTAGACACAGATATACTTCAAACATTCAAGTAGACACAGATATACTTCAAACATTCAAGTAGACACAGATATACTTCAAACCTTCTAGTAGACGCAGATATACTTCAAACCTTCTAGTAGACGCAGATATACTTCAAACCTTCTAGTAGACGCAGATATACTTCAAACCTTCTAGTAGACGCAGATTGTTGAGATTGTTTCCATGTCTCTCATCCACACAAGATCACTGATTCTTAATATTGTATATTATTTAATTTCTATCTATATTTGCTCTTTTCGGAATTTCCTGCCTCTTTTCTGTTTCACACTATGTGTCTAGTTAATACTAAATCTGTCTCACACTCTGTGTCTAGTTAATACTAAATCTGTCTCACACTCTGTGTCTAGTTAATACTAAATCAGTTTCACACACTGTGTCTAGTTAATACTAAATCTGTTTCACACTCTGTGTCTAGTTAATACTAAGGTTGTTTCACACTCTGTGTCTATGTTGATACTAAGGTTGTTTCACACACTGTGTCTAGTTAATACTAAATCTGTCTCACACTCTGTGTCTAGTTAATACTAAGTCTGTTTCATACTCTGTGTCTAGTTAATACTAAGTCTGTTTCATACTCTGTGTCTAGTTAATACTAAGTCTGTTTCACACTCCGTGTCTAGTTAATACTAAATCTGTCTCACACTCTGTGTCTAGTTAATACTAAATCTGTCTCACACTCTGTGTCTAGTTAATACTGAATCTGTTTCACACTCTGTGTCTAGTTAATACTAAATCTGTCTCACACTCTGTGTCTAGTTAATACTAAATCTGTTTCATACTCTGTGTCTAGTTAATACTAAATCTGTCTCACACTCTGTGTCTATGTTAATGACGAAACTCTGACACTAACTCTGTCTATGTTATCATAAGTCTGTCGGCAGGCGTAGTTTCAATCAGCTGTGTGTTTCAACTGTATGAGTGAGTCAACTCGTGACATCATACACAGCTTCATACAACTGTAGGAGTGAATAAACTCGTGACATCATACACAGCTTCATTCAACTGTATGAGTGAGTCAACTCGTGACATCATACACAGCTTCATTCAACTGTATGAGTGAGTCAACTCGTGACATCATACACAGCTTCATTCAACTGTATGAGTGAGTCAACTCGTGACATCATACACAGCTTCATTCAACTGTATGAGTGAGTCAACTCGTGACATCATACATAGCTTCATTCAACTGTATGAGTGAGTCAACTCGTGACAT
Source organism: Meghimatium bilineatum (assembly GCA_034231615.1). Taxonomy (NCBI): domain Eukaryota; kingdom Metazoa; phylum Mollusca; class Gastropoda; order Stylommatophora; family Philomycidae; genus Meghimatium; species Meghimatium bilineatum. Next base: position 104,229,136 of record CM067322.1, on the reverse strand, counting down.
CATACACAGCTTCATTCAACTGTATGAGTGAGTCAACTCGTGACATCATACACAGCTTCATTCAACTGTATGAGTGAGTCAACTCGTGACATCATACACAGCTTCATTCAACTGTATGAGTGAGTCAACTCGTGACATCATACACAGCTTCATTCAACTGTATGAGTGAGTCAACTCGTGACATCATACACAGCTTCATTCAACTGTATGAGTGAGTCAACTCGCGATAGGAGATGTAGCACTGTATATTTGAATAATTATTCATGATTATTCTGTCAGTCAGTGTTGCACAAACATAGAATAATCAATAAATTGATTCCAGTTAGATTATTCATCGAGTTCCTTATACACGGATGTACCTAAGTTCAGACCGACCATAATCATTGTTTGTGGTGTCTGTAGAATGGACACCTTCAAGTACTGATATGTTTGTGGTGTCTGTAGAATGGACACCTTCAAGTACTGATATGTTTCTCCTTGTGTTAACTACGATCATTCCACACTTGCTGAAGTCTCACCTATTGCTGCGCCTACTGCGTACACCTGCTGATGTGTTACCTCTTGTCATGGTCATGTACGTAACGCTATACACTGCCTTGTGTTCTGTCTGAAGATTGTATCTGTTTTTATTTTTTCCTTGAACATTGTGGAGCAATATCTGGAAGTTGTTTTTGTGTATGCCAAGATGATGGTTATCTTATTCCAGGTTCTCAGTTCACGACTTCATGACTTGCAAGAAGATTGTCAATTGTTGTCCAATCTTCTCCATGTCTACTTCTTCCACTACGCTGACATCTAACAGAAAGACACTGCGCACTTATGGGATTTGTTCAATGAGCAAAGATTATTTGTTTACATGTCTGCAGTAATTTATAACAGAAATAATAATTCACAAAAAAACAGACATTTTCCTACAGTTCACACACGAGAAAGGTGAAGAAAGCTCAAGTTGGCTGGATCGATAGAAGAGTAATAGTCTTGTGATGTATCACTAGCTTTCAGTCTGTCTATCAAGATGACAAATTATTTTAACCTGTCTCGCCCCGTTTGTCTGTCTGTATATCCGTCTGTCTGTGTGTATGATTGTCTGTCTATGTCAAGTCTCGGATAAGCTATTGCAAATACGAGAAAACACATTGGAAGTGTGTGATTAAAGTGTGTGATTAAAATAGTAAAGGATGTGCACAAATATGGGAGAGCAACAGATAATTATAAATGAACTTGTGAGAAGTCTCATTAGGAAATCAAACAAGTTAATCCATTCGATGTGAGATATTAAAAACATACAATCCGGATAGCTTCAAGTTGTGGTACATGTTTGTTACAACAGAACCAGCTTAACTAGATCCGACATGGACAAAAATGACACTTTATCTCTCATTTTACTAGATCTGACATGGTGAAAAATGACACTTTATCTCTAATTTTCTCCAGATTGACATTCGTATTCGTGATTTTTGTCAGTCCGTGATTTCTGCAAACACTTGCGTGGTTTCTGTATAATTCTCGTGTATGAAGATATCTGTCTGTTGTATTCTATGTCGTAATGCTTCATAGAACTATGCACTGGTTTGTTAGAACCATCCACCACGTGGACATTCTGGTGTGGATTTAATATTTCCTTCATGTTGTATTGACAGCCGAGCACGCACACAGTTGCAGCAAATGAAGCAACTTTCAACATTGGATTTATTGAAAATGTGAGAGAAAACTGTCGCACGCAATAATCATACTAGTATCGGATGGGGGGGGGGGTCTCACAAGTAGTTGAGTTATGTAGTACAGTCACAGAGTCACAAGTAGTTGAGTTATGTAGTACAGTCACAGAGTCACAAGTCTGAGCCCCCAAAACATTTGAGAGATGTGGCGAGTATGAGCCACAGGGTACATGTCTGAGCCACTAAAACATCTGAAAGATATACACAAGTCTGAGCCACGCAAACATCTGAGAGATATACACAAGTCTGAGTCACCAAAACATCTGAGAGATATACACAAGTCTGAGCCAACCAAACATCTGAGAGATATACACAAGTCTGAGCCAACCAAACATCTGAGAGATATACACAAGTCTGAGACAAACCAAACATCTGAGATATATACACAAGTCTGAGCCAACCAAACATCTGAGAGATATATAATTACAAACAGTTGAGTTACGAATCATAACACTCGGTTTCATCGAGAAGTCGCATGCAGCTTCATAGCCAATGAATGAGAAGAAACAACTTGAAGAGTGTCATCTGCAGCGTGCATTCTGTAGAGAACAGACCATTCGTGAATTATCTCAGAGAATGTAGCTTGAAATCATTTTTCTATCATCTCAGAGAATCAACCATGACAACATTCTTCGAGCATCAGAGAATAAGTTCTGACACCATTAATCTATCATCTCAGAGAATGAGTTCTGACACCATTAATCGATCATCTCAGAGAATGAATCTTGAAACCAGATTTGTGATGGGTCGATAGCGGGAGTTGTTACAGCTATGTATGACAGGTAAACTCGAGCCTACGTCGTGGGTGACTGACTTATCCACATTACGGTCGCACCCACACAAGCCTAGGTCGGTGGGTGACTGACTTATCAACATTACAGCCGCACCCACACAAGCCTAGTTCGGTGGGTGACTGACTTATCCACATTACAGCCGCATCCACACAATTAAATATCAAGTTTTCAGAATTCATGCTCTGACGCAACTACGTTATAATATCAGAATTCATGCTCTGACGCAATTAGGTGATATCATGTCAGAATCCATGTTCTGACGCAACTATGTTATAATATCAGAATTCATGCTCTGACTCAACTATGTTATAATATCAGGATTAATGCTCTGACGCAACTAGGTGATTATAATATCAGAAGTCATGTTCTGACGCAATCTGGTGATGTAATATCAGATTCCATTCTCTCACGCAACTATTTGTTATAATAACAAAATACATGCTCTGACAAAAATGGTCATGATGTCATGATGTCATGATGTCATGCTCCTACACACATTTCTAATACGTGTTGTAATGATGCACATGCAAGATTTCACAAGAATGGAACACCTACTTTGAGGGACGACACAATTTATGGATTCTGTCATCAACACGCACCACTAGAGTAGATGTGTCTACACCAACACGCACCACTAGAGTAGATGTGTCTACACCAAAACGCACCACTAGAGTAGATGTGTCTACACCAACACGCACCACTAGAGTAGATGTGTCTACACCAACACGCACCATTAGAGTAGATGTGTCTACACCAAAACGCACCACTAGAGTAGATGTGTCTACACCAACACGCACCACTAGAGTAGATGTGTCTACACCAACACGCACCACTAGAGTAGATGTGTCTACACCAACACGCACCACTGGAGTAGATGTGTCTACACCAACACGCACCACTAGAGTAGATGTGTCTACACCAACACGCACCACTAGAGTAGGTGTGTCTACACCAACACGCAACACGAGAGCAGATGTGACTACACCATCATATTCCTCTGTCCAGTTAGAATACTTTAACATAAACATTTATTGTGTCCCCTTGAATATGCGTGCACAGATGCACGTAGTGTGCCCCCATAGATTGAACATGCGTGCACAGATGCACGTAGTGTGCCCCCATAGATTGAACATGCGTGCACAGATGCATGTAGTGTGCCCCCATAGATTGAACATGCGTGCACAGATGCACGTAGTGTGCCCCCATAGATTGAACATGCGTGCACAGATGCACGTAGTGTGCCCCCATAGATTGAACATGCCTGCACAGATGCACGTAGTGTGCCCCCATAGATTGAACATGCGTGCACAGATGCACGTAGTGTGCCCCCATAGATACCAATATGTCGTTCGTCTGCCGCGATGACCATTCAGCTCAATTGTGATGATGATGATAAATGCCTATATAGATGATAAACATGATGATGTCTGCGGTGTGACCAATGAGGCGTGCCTTGAACCCTCTACTGCACCCTGAGCATGCGCGGTAGTGCAACCACAGCATTCATCTGATATCATTCGAATACGTCCACAGATGCACTCCAGTGCCACTACCCACAGATGCACTCCAGGTGCCATTACCCACAGATGCACTCCAGTGCCACTACCCACAGATGCACTCCGGGTGCCATCATATCTACCCACATATACACTCTTGGTGACCTCATATCTACCCATATATACACTCTTGGTGCCAACATATCTACCCACATATACACTCTTGGTGACCCCATATCTACCCACATATACACTCTTAGTGCCAATATATCTACCCACATATACACTCTTAGTGCCAACATATCTACCCACATATACACTCTTGGTGACTATTAGCTACCCACATATACACTCTGGTGACCTTATGGCTACCCACATATACACTCTTGGTGACCCCATATCTACCCACATATACATTCTTGGTGACCCCGTAGCTACTCACATACGCATCAGACGTCTAATTAAAATACTTCCACGAATGCACGGTCGATGTATATTTATATCTTTGTTTTTTTCAAAATGTAAACTCACCTTCTCTCCATCTGTACAGACGACAATTGTCTATTAGGGTCATCTTTCCGCACTAACATTTCTTTCAATACCTGTCACCAGTATAAGTGATTTCCAACAGCAAATAGTGATAGGAAAAACTATTAACGAGAGCTTAGTAATCTAGGTATCAATTTAATATCAAAGGCTTCATTTATTGACATCGGCCGATAGATCTGATTGAAACAAATCGATTAGATGCGAGTACCTAAGGGTAGATTACCCGACAGTTAATCTGTAAACAAATGGGAGAGAATTACTCAAACAGTCTAGTTACGGTCAAATCATTGTTCAAATGATTTTTGTCAGTATTTCTACTGGATATAGCCATCAGGTTAATACGTCTGTAGCTATGCAGTAGTCGTGTGTCTGTTTATTATGACGAGTAGTCTTTCCTCCCAGACCACATATTTGCACATCTAAATAATGATAGCTTTCTTTGGAAATAATGTATCTGTTGTAATAATATCTAATATCAGCTTTCTAACATGTAATATCAGCTTTCCTCTAAGGCTTTAGTTTACTGAAGTAAGCAGCTTAATACCTCTGAGACTAACTCTAATACCTTTGTTGTAATAACTTGACAAATCAGTTTTCTTGCCAAAGCTCGGCATGCTTAAATAACTTTACATATCCGTTTTCTTGCTAGACCTCCTTTTGTTAAATAACTTTACATATCGAATTTGTGCGTCATTTAGCCTGGTGATGATACCATAGGACAAGCAATACCGTCGTTTTACTAGTCACGTGTTGTGTTTTACCTTCGATCGAAACCACGATTTTTATGTATTTTCGTGTGTGCTTTGAGCTTTTGTCTGTTTAACCAGCTACTCCCCAACAAGACCAGCACCGTGAAGTGGTGATGGGGCTTAGTTCAGCCATCAGGGGCTGGAAACTAAGACTGGTCGGGTAGTCTCATTCGAGGCAACCAGCACAGAGACGCACAATTAATCAGGATGTTACACACAAAACACAATGGAAACATATTTGTAGCTAATAATAGTTATGATGCCTGCCCTGTGGCGGGCGTTCAGGCAGGGACGGTGCGGGGACCGTATACCTCGAAAGGTCCAAACCTCAGTTACTGGAAGTCCTTCTCAATTGCCCCCAAGAGCCAGGAGACAAGGGAATAGCGCTACTTGCCAAAGAAACCAAATAGCAATTAAAATAATGCACTGGAATGCTGAGGGTGTCAACAACAAAAGAGATGGATACAGTAAACAAATTAGAGCTTGGAAATATCCTGTATGAAAAACAAGTTCAGGAGACAGAATTACAAGATATACACATAATTCATGTGAACCAAAGAAGACGAAGAGCAAGCTACTGGGAGAATTTTTTTCTGTTAACCAGCTACTGTGAGATAATTGTTTAACCAGCTACTGTGAGATAATTGTTTAACCAGCTACTGTGAGATAATTGTTTAACCAGCTACTGTGAGATAATTGTTTAACCAGCTACTGTGAGATAATTGTTTAACCAGCTACTCCGAGATGTTTGTTTAACCAGCTACTGTGAGATGTTTGTTTAACCAGCTACTGTGAGATGTTTGTTTAACCTCCTACTATGAAATGTTTGTTTAACGAGATACTGTGAGATGTGTGTTTAACCAGCTACTGTGAAATATTTGTTTAACGAGATACTGTGAGATGTGTGTTTAACCAGCTACTGTGAAATGTTTGTTTAACCAGCTACTGTGAGATAATTGTTTAACCAGCTACTGTGAGATAATTGTTTAACCAGCTACTCCGAGATGTTTGTTTAACCAGCTACTGTGAGATGTTTGTTTAACCAGCTACTGTGAGATGTTTGTTTAACCTCCTACTATGAAATGTTTGTTTAACGAGATACTGTGAGATGTGTGTTTAACCAGCTACTGTGAGATGTTTGTTTAACCAGCTACTGTGAGATGTTTGTTTAACCAGCTACTGTGAGATGTTTGTTTACCCAGGTAATGTGAGTTGTTGTCAAGCTGCATATAATGCATTATTCTAAGGAGTAAAATACGAGGGCAAAATGAAAAGTGGTGCCTCATAGGCCATAGTTTTATTAATATTCAAGATACACACAGGAACTTGACATTTTCTGAAATATTGAAGTTTCCTTATAAGTGAGGTGTCATTATTTTTATAAAGTAGTTCCCATTCCGGTTCAGGCACAAACGCCAACGTCGGTCTAGTTGTTGCATCTGTCGAAAGAGAAATCAGACGTTTCTCCCGTAACCAGGTACGCATGGCAGCTTCAACCTCCTCGTCAGAAGCATATCAGTGTTCCTTGAGCTTCTAGAAGTAAAAAGTCACCAAGTGCCAGATGGAGGCTGTATGACGGGTTCGGTAATATGTCATAAAAATTGAGACGCTCCGATGCAGCCACTGTCGACTCGTGTGTGGGCGAGTATTGTCGTGTTGAAGAACTTGCGGATTCGCCCACACGAACACGCAGCAGTCGTGCTCGGAGTTTCATCCAGGTTGTCACACAGAGCCCGGAGTTTCATCAAGGTTGTCACACAGAGCCCGGAGTTTCATCAAGGTTGTGACACAGAGCCCGGAGTTTCATGAATGTTGTCACTCAGAGCCCGGAGTATCATCAATGTTGTCACACAGAGCCAGGAGTACCCAAAAGATGGTCATCACCAATTTTCCTGCTGAAGCAACAACTTTGAACTTCCTTGGTGACGGTGAGTTATTATGTCTGTACTCCATGGACTGACGCTTATGGACACTCCATGGACTGAGGCAGTGACGTGCCCATAACTCGTCGCCAGTGACAATTCTACGGATAAAGGCATCACCTTCCTGTTCATTTGCGTCAGAAGTTTCTGACACGCTTGCTGTCGCCGCTGTAGCATTTCCGGTGTGAGATCGAGGGACCCATCTCGCACACACTTTCCTATACTCAAGCAGGACATGGACTCCATCACACGTTCCTATACTCAAGCAGGACATGGACTCTATCACACGTTTCTATACTCAAGCAGGACATGGACTCTATCACACGTTCCTATACTCAAGCAGGACATGGACTCTATCACACGTTCCTATACTCAAGCAGGACATGGACTCCATCACACGTTCCTATACTCAAGCAGGACATGGACTCTATCACACGTTCCTATACTCAAGCAGGACATGGACTCTATCACACGTTTCTATACTCAAGCAGGACATGGACTCTATCACACTTTTCTATACTCAAGCAAGGCATGGACTCTATCACACGTTCCTATACTCAAGCAGGACATGGACTCTATCACACGTTCCTATACTCAAGCAGGACATGGACTCCATCACACGTTCCTATACTCAAGCAGGACATGGACTCTATCACACGTTCCTATACTCAAGCAGGACATGGACTCCATCACACGTTCCTATACTCAAGCAGGACATGGACTCCATCACATGTTCCTATACTCAAGCAAGGCATGGATAATGTCATGGACTCCATCAGTTGAAATCATAACCGGTTGTGGCGATATCTTCCTGATTGACACGGCGATTGGCACGAATCAGTTCGTCCACGCGATCTTGGTGCTGTGCATCCACTGCCGTGATCGGACGTCCGCTGTGTGCCTGGTTATGCAGGCTTGGCGTCGTTGGATTGACGTCTTTAACAGTCCTTGCCCACCTCCTGACAGTACTTACCTCCACACAGGCAGCACCATATACCGCAGTCATTCTTAGATGCATGTAGATGGGCGCACAACTTCTGCCACCAGGAATTCAATTACAGCACGTGGATTTAACCGTATTTCCATACACTTCGCCATTTTATGTCTGCTGTGCGCATGAGTCACGTTCCAGACGCATGATATTACATGTCCAGGTGGTTACTTCCTTAGAGATTATTTTCACATAGGTGTCACTTGGCTCGGAGCGCTTTTGTCAAAGATATGGCTCTGGAGGCAAAGCGTTTAACTTCGCCCTCGTACATTGTAATATTTCCCTGTCAATCAAGGCGCAGAAGAAAATTCATCACAGCTACGTAACCTCTATTCTAGCATACTTCACAGCTACGTAACCTCTATTCTAGCATACTTCACAGCTACGTAACCTCTATTACTTCACAGCTACGTAACCTCTATTACTTTACAGCTACGTAACCTCTATTACTTCACAGCTACGTAACCTCTATTACTTCACAGCTACGTAACCTCTATTCTAGCATACTTCACAGCTACGTAACCTCTATTAATTCACAGCTACGTAACCTCTATTCTAGCATACTTCACAGCTACGTAACCTCTATTCTAGCATACTTCACAGCTACGTAACATCTATTCTAGCATATGGAGTCGAACCTTGCACATTAAATGAACAGGGTATCGAGAGATTAGAGATGTGATTCTATAGAAGAATATTGACAGTGACATGAACATATAGAAGAATGTTGACAGTGACGAACATATAGACGAATGTTGACAGTGACTTGAACATATAGAAGAATGTTGACAGTGACTTGAACATATAGAAGAATGTTGACAGTGACTTGAACATATAGAAGAATGTTGACAGTGACATGAACATATAGAAGAAGGTTGACAGTGACTTGAACATATAGAAGAATGTTGACAGTGACATGAACATATAGAAGAATGTTGACAGTGACATGAACATATAGAAGAATGTTGACAGTGACATGAACATATAGAAGAATGTTGACAGTGACATGAACATATAGAAGAATGTTGACAGTGACTTGAACATATAGAAGAATGTTGACAGTGACTTGAACATATAGAAGAATGTTGATAGTGACTTGAACATATAGAAGAATGTTGACAGTGACTTGAACATATAGAAGAATGTTGACAGTGACTTGAACATATAGAAGAATGTTGACAGTGACTTGAACATATAGAAGAATGTTGACAGTGACTTGAACATATAGAAGAATGTTGACAGTGACTTGAACATATAGAAGAATGTTGACAGTGACTTGAACATATAGAAGAATGTTGACAGTGACTTGAACATATAGAAGAATGTTGACAGTGACTTGAACATATAGAAGAATGTTTAGAGTATCGTGGGTTAATGCGTGGTTAGAACAATTAACAAGGAGGGGTTCTAAAGGTGTCGGTTACTCACTAATATTTTACAGAACAAATAACGAGGAGGTATGCTAAAGGTGCCGGTTACTCACTAATATTTTACAGAACAATTAACGAGGAGGTATGCTACAGGTGCCGGTTACTTAATAATATCTGAAAATCAGCTTCGTCCGCTTTTTTTTGTCCACCATCTATAATATAATAGCCATGTTCTGTCAGACACTCCGGAACGCTCTATAAATAACGCATTTACGTCACGGAATTCCGTGCGACATCCAATTAAAACAATTAGTGTCGAGACGGAAATTTCTCCCGCAAAAAAATGCTCCCATTGTATACAAATGTTTTTGTGAATTGCGATCATCAATCTGGTCAACGACATTATAATGAGCCAATATCAATGGTTTTCATCAACGAAAATGGCGAACCAACCGTTCACCGTGACATTCGCATTTATTCATTCATAAAATATCGGTTATGGACTGTATAAGATGAACTGATTATAGAGCTGTATGATGTCGTACTGGTATTTGTTCTCACGCGGTGAGCCGGGTTGAAAAAGCACATTGGTAATGTGTGGTATATTTGTTCTCACGCGGTGAGCCGGGTTGAAAAAAGCACATTGGTAATGTGTGGTATATAATGGTACGCATTCCAATAAATTTCGTCCCGACGGAACGACGGGTCCCAAGCGGATCCGAACGAATCTAGTATTATCAGAACAGGGAATATAAAGAAACTATTTACAACAGACATGAATGTAAGAAAGATTGAAGGCCAGGTTGAAGACAAGATTAAAGACATGATTGAAGACAAGATTGAAGGTCAGATTTAAGGCAAGATTGAAGGCAAGAATGTAGGAAAGATTGAAGGCCAGATTGAAGACAAGAATGAAGGCAAGATTGAGGCAAGAATGTAGGAAAGATTGAAGGTCAGATTTAAGGCAAGATTGAAAGCAAGTTTGAAGGCAAGAATGTAGGAAAGATTGAAGGCAGATTGAAGACTAGAATGAAGGCAAGATTGAAGGCAAGAATGTAGGAAAGATTGAAGACAAGATTGAAGACAAGAATGTAGGAAAGATTGAAGACAAGATTGAAGACAAGAATGAAGGAAAGATTGAAGACAAGATTGTAGGAAAGATTGAAGACAAGATTGAAGACAAGATTGAAGACAAGATTGAAGACAAGAATGTAGGAAAGATTGAAGACAAGATTGAAGACAAGAGAGACAAGATGACAGCGAGAGATACTATTTATAACAGGCAAGACTGAAAGCAAGATGGAAGACAAGATTAACGGCAAGATTGAAGGCAAGATTGAAAACAATAATGAAAGCATGACTGAAGGCAAGATTGAAGGCAAGATTGTAGGTAAGATTAAAGGCAAGATTGAATGCAAAACTGAAGGCAAGATTGAAGACAAGAGAGACAGAAGATGATAGAGAGATAAAATATTATATATCTTTGCGGTGTGAAGTGGCATAAATCCGTCAAGGAATCTGACACAAGATGCTAGGGGTTGTGTATATTAATCATCGCTTACTCCAGCTGGCTCCAGACTTGATAATGGTGATGACGGAGTAATGTAGATTGACTCTGTAGCCGAAGTGTTAAGAGTCTCAGGAGGTCAAGGTAATGAGTGTGAGTTCAGCTGCAGTAAATTGTTTCCCGTTCAGGAAGAGACGGAAATAGCTACAATTTAACAAAACAAATTCACCATTTTGTTTCCTACAGTATTGAAGCATATCAAAGAATATGGTTTTATAGTTCATGTTTCTACTGAAGCATATCCAAGAATATTGTATTATAGCGCCTGTCCACCAATAGCATAACTAGGTATGCTGCCGGTCAACATCACGCTTGCCAACTATATTTTCATGGAAATTTATTTCACCTCCTCAACTTTATTAACTTCTTTTTGCTTCTCTTTTGATATCATTCTGCGTCTCTTTTTTTTTGTAATATTCATTTTCCCTGTTGGTTATTATTCTGAGAAAGGCTCCTTAGTCGAAAAGTCGTATGTTTGTGGTGATATATTTTTGTGCGTTATTTACCCTGCTAGTGGCAACACTGTATAAATAGTTGCTGAGAGAACAATATTGATGTATTACTACAAATATAATTGTTGAACCACGCGACTAGGATGACAGTGCGCTATTCGTTGACACACAGAAGCTCACAATGATAAACTACTGAATGTAAATCTTGCGTATCACGTCAGTATAACCTTAGCTGATGCTTGACACGATGCATGGACATCTTGATATACACAAGGAGGTGAGCATGGCTTATAAAGCGTCACAAACAGAGTCGGTTGCTACCAAACATAGCCGGGATTTACCGTACAATATTTGTCAAGTCTTTATCCAGAATTGCCCCGGGTGCTTATCACTCACAGCTTCACTCCTCGTGACTGATGCGACCACTGCTTACTTTGCTTATACGTTGTGCTACCATCCAATGAAAAGCACGGATAAGTTAGATACGTCAAGATACGTGATGTCACGTGATATCAGTGTAAAGTAGTACATATGTTGATGAGAATTGAGTGAATACAAGAGACTCAGACTGAAATAACCTTTACCTATCTACGTGTATGTAGTTAACACGGACCTACCAAAATGTTTATACAATCACAACTGTTGATTTTCAGCATGTAAAATATTGGAAAAAGCCTACACATTTAAACACCTTTGTGAAAAAAACACATTTGTGAAAAAACACCTTTGTGAAAAAACAACTTTGTGAAAAAACACCTTTGTGAAAAAACACCTTTGTGAAAAAAACACCTTTGTGAAAAAACACCATTGTGAAAAAATACAATTTTCACTTGAATAACCCACTGAATGATACCCTCTTGTGACAGAAGACAAATATTAGATCAGCCAGGTAAATCAGGTGTCTGATCAGGTAAATCAGGTGTGCTGACATCACTCTAGTTTATTAAATGACAGGAAATCGACGACAGTTTAGTCATTGCTGTTTCTACCACAACTTTAACGGTCATATCTGAACTTTATTGTTTCTACCTGAACATTGATGATTCTACCTGAACTTTATTGTTTCTACCTGAACTTTATTGTTTCTACCTGAACATTGTTGTTTCTACCTGAACATTAATGATTCTATCTGAACTTTGTTGTTTCTACCTGAACATTAATGATTCTATCGGAACTTTGTTGTTTCTACCTGAACATCACTCATTCTTGAGTGACTCTATGAGTATGATTAAGAAGGTACAAGTGGGTTTCGTTTGCGAACAGTGGATTGAGGCCTTGAGAAATGCGAGCTTGAAAGCGGTTACATTTATTTCCGTGCCGGGACATGTGGGTGTTCGAGGCAATGAAAGAGCGGATCAACTTGCATCGTGCGCGATTGAGGCACAGGGCGATGGGGCAATGGATCGTGCTGACGTTTTGAACTCCTTAAGAGATATAACACGCGAGAGTGAGACTAGTGTGGATGATGATTCCTTTTGCAATGGCCAGGATTAAAAATCAGTGATTGAAATGCGGTGTTGCTAGAAGTGAACATTTTGGAGGGCGCAGAAGAATGATGGTCAACCAGCATGGGACCTGTACTGTCAGCAGAAGTGTAATGGCGGATACACTCAAGGAGAGATCGCAACTATGGACGTGTCCGGTTTGCAGTGATGTTGATCCGACGACTAACTAACTAACACACTCTTCGTTAGATTCCATTATACTCTTAAACCTACTCAATCTGACCTACTTTTCTGTTTGAGTTAGGTGCCCCTGTGTGCCCTTTGACCACAATATCTCGCCGTTCCCCTAAATTCTGTACAATATTGAATACAACCGACACCTCGATCAGATATTGTCTGGAAATTGTTGGTCAGAGCAACAAAATGGCAGAAATTATTTTAATAGAGAGTACTAGTCATCGTCTTAAAACCGGCAAACAATACCATCAGCAACAAATACCATCAGCAACAAATACCATCAGCAACAAATACCATCAGCAACAATTACCATCAGCAACAAATACCATCAGCAACAAATACCATCAGCAACAAATACCATCAGCAACAAATACCATCAGCAACAAATACCATCAGCAACAAATACCATACGCAACAAATACCATCAGCTTTTTGTGTTTATTAATAAACGTTAATTGTGTACAGATTTAGTCCGTCCTGTAGAATAAACGTTAATTGTGTACAGATTTAGTCCGTCCTGTAGAATAAACGTTAATTGTGTACAGATTTAGCACGTCCGGGAGAATAAACGTTAATTGTGTACATATTTAGTAGTCCGGGAGAATAAACGTTAATTGTGTTCAGATTTAGTACGTCCGGGAGAATAAACGTTAATTGTGTAAAGATTTAGAACGTCCGGGAGAATAAACGTTAATTGTGTACAGATTTAGTCCGTCCTGGAGAAGTAACGGACTATCGTGATCCCAAATTCGGGTTAAAAGTCATGACATGTATATAATCCCAAGCAATCGCCAAATAAAACCTAACAGCAAAACAAAGCAGTATCAGACATCTTACTTTCAGCCATCTTACTTTCATCCATCTTAATTTCAGCAATCTTACTTTCATCCATCTTACTTTCATCCATCTAACTTTAATCCATCTTACTTTCAGCTATCTTACTTTCATCCATCTTACTTTCATCCATCTTACTTTCATCCATCTTAATTTCAGCCATCTTACTTTCATCCATCTTACTTTCATCCATCTTAATTTCATCCATCTTACTTTCAGCCATCTTACTTTCATCCATCTTACTTTCAGCCATCTTACTTTCATCCATCTTAATTTCATCCATCTTACTTTCATCCATCTTATTATCAGCAATCTTACTTTCATCCATCTTACTTTCATCCATCTTACTTTCAGCCATCTTATTATCAGACATCTTACTTTCAGCCATCTTACTTTCATCCATCTTAATTTCAGCAATCTTACTTTCATCCATCTTACTTTCATCCATCTAACTTTCATCCATCTTACTTTCAGCCATCTTACTTTCATCCATCTTACTTTCATCCATCTTACTTTCAGCCATCTTATTATCAGACATCTTAATTTCAGCCATCTTACTTTCATCCATCTTACTTTCATCCATCTTGCTTTCATCCATCTTACTTTCATCCATCTTACTTTCATCCATCTTAATTTCATCCATCTTACTTTCATCCATCTTACTTTCATCCATCTTATTATCAGCCATCTTACTTTCAGCCATCTTACTTTCATCCATCTTACTTTCATCCATCTTACTTTCAGCAATCTTACTTTCATCCATCTTACTTTCAGCCATCTTACTTTCATCCATCTTACTTTCATCCATCTTACTTTCAGCCATCTTACTTTCATACATCTTACTTTCATCCATCTTACTATCATCCATCTTGCTTTCATCCATCTTACTTTCATCCATCTTACTTTCAGCCATCTTATTATCAGACATCTTAATTTCAGCCATCTTACTTTCATCCATCTTACTTTCATCCATCTTACTTTCATCCATCTTAATTTCATCCATCTTACTTTCATCCATCTTACTTTCATCCATCTTACTTTCATCCATCTTACTTTCATCCATCTTACTTTCATCCATCTTACTTTCAGCCTTCTTAATTTCAGCCATCTTCCTTTCATTCATCTTACTTTCATCCATCTTACTTTCATCCATCTTGCTTTCATCCATCTTGCTTTCATCCATCTTACTTTCATCCATCTTACTTTCAGCCATCTTACTTTCATCCATCTTACTTTCATCCATCTTACTTTCATCCATCTTACTTTCAGCCTTCTTATTTTCATCCATCTTACTTACATCCATCTTACTTTCATCCATCTTACTTTCATCCATCTTACTTTCATCCATCTTACTTTCAGCCTTCTTACTTTCAGCCATATTCCTTTCATCCATCTTACTTTCATCCATCTTACTTTCATCCATCTTACTTTCATCCATCTTACTTTCATCCATCTCACTTTCATCCATCTTACTTTCATCCATCTTACTTTCATCCTTCTTACTTTCATCCATCTTACTTTCATCCATCTTACTTTCATCCATCTTACTTTCAGCCATCTTACTTTCATCCATCTTACTTTCAGCCATCTTACTTTCATCCATCTTAGTTTCAGCCTTCTTACTTTTAGTCTTACTTGATGTTTTTGATTATTGTTTCATTTGTCGTTCGTCAACTATTTCCTGTCAATGGCGCGGGATGTCGGCTGTTATCCTTTTTGAACACAAGCAGGTCAAGTTCGGTGTATCATTGTTTTCTAAATGGAATATGTGATTTCTTTTCTGAATGTCATTGACTAGAACACGGATTAAGTATTCGGAGACACTGAAACGACATCATAACTGGTCTAGCCGACAGTGCAGAACTAAAACGGTCGTATGAAAAGAAATGTGGAGAGTTCCCATAAGCAGAATCCTTCAACCCCTGACGCTGCCAGTCATACAGGGAACCCCTGACGCTGCCAGTCATACAGGGAATAACGGAACCTTTCAACCCCTGACGCTGCCAGTCATACAGGGAATAACGGAACCTTTCAACCCCTGACGCTGCCAGTCATACAGTGAATAACGGAACCCTTCAACCCCTGACGCTGCCAGTCATACAGGGAACCCCTGACGCTGCCAGTCATACGGGGAATAACGAAACAGAGAAAGAAAGTCGCTAGTCACTATTTATATACTTTGTGTCACCCAGGCGTCACTTGATCAACGATATGCACAGAAAGAAAAATCATAAATCAAAAGATTTGATTACATTTTACTGATAGGTCTCTTGCATTGTGGGCTAGGGGAAAGTCACGATGTAGCCATCGCCAGTATGAAGGCTTGTATTCACGTAGCATAACCAGTATGAAGACTTGTGTACACGTAGCCATAACCAGTATGAATACTTGTGTACACGTAGCCATAGACAGTATGAAGACTTGTGTACACGTAGCCATAACCAGTATGAATACTTGTGTACACGTAGCCATAACCAGTATGAATACTTGTGTACACGTAGCCATAACCAGTGTGAAGACTTGTGTACACGTAGCCATAACCAGTATGAAAACTTGTGTACACGTAGCAATAACCAGTGTGAAGACTTGTGTACACGTAGCCATAACCAGTATGAAAACTTGTGTACATGTAGCCATAACCAGTATGAAGACTTGTGTACACGTAGCCATAACCAGTATGAAGACTTGTGTACACGTAGCCATAACCAGTGTGAATACTTGTGTACACGTAGCCATAACCAGTATGAAAACTTGTGTACACGTAGCCATAATCAGTATGAAAACTTGTGTACACGTAGCCATAACCAGTGTGAAAACGTGTGTACACGTAGCCATAACCAGTATGAAAACTTGTGTACACGTAGCCATAATCAGTATGAAAACTTGTGTACACGTAGCCATAACCAGTATGAAAACTTGTGTACACGTAGCCATAACCAGTATGAAGACTTGTGTACACGTAGCCATAACCAGTATGAAAACTTGTGTACACGTAGCCATAACCAGTATGAAAACTTGTGTACACGTAGCCATAATCAGTATGAAAACTTGTGTACACGTAGCCATAGACAGTATGAAGACTTGTGTACACGTAGCCATAACCAGTATGAATACTTGTGTACACGTAGCCATAACCAGTATGAATACTTGTGTACACGTAGCCATAACCAGTGTGAAGACTTGTGTACACGTAGCCATAACCAGTATGAAAACTTGTGTACACGTAGCCATAACCAGTGTGAAGGCTTGTGTACACGTAGCCATAACCAGTATGAAAACTTGTGTACACGTAGCCATAACCAGTATGAAGACTTGTGTACACGTAGCCATAACCAGTATGAAGACTTGTGTACACGTAGCCATAACCAGTATGAAAACTTGTGTACACGTAGCCATAACCAGTATGAAAACTTGTGTACACGTAGCCATAACCAGTATGAAAACTTGTGTACACGTAGCCATAACCAGTATGAAAACTTGTGTACACGTAGCCATAACCAGTATTAAAACTTGTGTACACGTAGCCATAACCAGTGTGAAGACTTGTGTACACGTAGCCATAACCAGTATGAAAACTTGTGTACACGTAGCCATAACCAGTATGAAGACTTGTGTACACGTAGCCATAACCAGTATGAAGACTTGTGTACACGTAGCCATAACCAGTATGAAAACTTGTGTACACGTAGCCATAACCAGTATGAAAACTTGTGTACACGTAGCCATAACCAGTATGAAAACTTGTGTACACGTAGCCATAACCAGTATGAAAACTTGTGTACACGTAGCCATAACCAGTATGAAAACTTGTGTACTGAACATGTGCTGAACTCTTGGTTGGATGTAACAGTCACGACATGGTCAACTCTTGGGACATAAAGCACCTGAGATAAACGTAGTGACAGACTTAAGCCATTTCAGACAAACCACCTGATACATACTTCCTTTAGAAAATCACAAGATTTCCTCACACGATTTCCTAATGGAGTAGCAGTGAATTCATTTCATATTTCCTGTTGAGTATTCCATGATTTTATTTCAAATAATAGACTTGTTTCAACACAACATCAGATAACCTTGGTATTTTTCCTTAACCCACACGTCAAGGAAAAGCCGTGTAAAAATCTGACAAAAATAGATTTAATCTCCCAGAATGTGACTTCATTAAAATAATTACAATCAGAAAAAAAACTCGTTTCTAAAGTAATTTTATGCCTCTTTGGGGATTATCCAATCAAAAACTAGAACTGCAATGCCCGAAGGCTACTCTTTTCCACCCTCGAGTCAAACTCGGTTCTATCAATTATTCTGCGAAATTCAACCAAACTGAAAAGTCATGTCTATGGGATGATTGTTGAGAGTTTATGTCACTTAGTCATGTCTGTCACTAACTTTGGACAGACTTTTCTCTATCATTGACCAGAGCAGTCAGGCATGTCTATCTTCAATAATCTCTACCACATGTGGTGTGTGGCCGTGTGGTACTACTCTGTTATTCAATCTCTACCACATGTGGTGTGTGACCGTGTGGTACTCCTGTTATTACATTTCTACCACATGTGGTGTGTGGCTGTGTGGTATCTCTGTAGCCTAATCTCTACCACATGTGGTGTGTGGTATCTCTGTAGCCTAATCTGTACCACATGTGGTGTGTGGTATCTCTGTAGCCTAATCTGTACCACATGTGGTGTGTGGTATCTCTGTAGCCTAATCTCTACCACATGTGGTGTGTGGTATCTCTGTAGCCTAATCTCTACCACATGTGGTGTGTGGTATCTCTGTAGCCTAATCTCTACCACATGTGGTGTGTGGTATCTCTGTAGCCTAATCTGTACCACATGTGGTGTGTGGTATCTCTGTAGCCTAATCTCTACCACATGTGGTGTATGGTATCTCTGTAGCCTAATCTCTACCACATGTGGTGTATAGCCGTGTGGTATCTCTGTAGCCTAATCTCTACCACATGTGGTGTATGGTATCTCTGTAGCCTAATCTCTACCACATGTGGTGTATAGCCGTGTGGTATCTCTGTAGCCTAATCTCTACCACATGTGGTGTATGATATCTCTGTAGCCTAATCTCTACCACATGTGGCTGTGTGGTATCTCTGTTACCTAATCTCTACCACATGTGGTGTGTGGTATCTCTGTAGCCTAATCTCTACCACATGTGGCTGTGTGGTATCTCTGTTACCTAATCTCTACCACATGTGGTGTGTGGTATCTCTGTAGCCTAATCTCTACCACATGTGGTGTGTGGTATCTCTGTTACCTAATCTCTACCACATGTGGCTGTGTGGTAGTCTTCTGTTAGAAATGAATGTGAATCAAATTTGATTATATCAGATATTATAATAATCATCAAAGTTAATAGAGGTCGCGGTTCAGGTAATCACGCCACCACGTTGTTTTCTGTCACTTGTTCTAAAGTATCTACTGTAATCTCCTGAAGAAATATCGGAATGTGTGATGCAAGATGTGTCTGGCTCCATCTTGCCGGCTGAAACTGTATTCTTGAGCTATCAGCGTCAGTCTATCTTTCCATCCGTACATCCATCCATCCGTCTATCAATTGTCACTTCCACTTGTACTGTTACGAGTCTTGGTTTGGGGGGGGGGGGTTGAGTTGAAGTTTTTATCTTTCATCATTTCGGTAACTTTGACCATGGTCTGCCTGTGTATCTATAAGGTTTGTTTGATTGTTCCAGCCATCTTGTTCTTGGTCTTCCCAGTTCCTTGTAGCCAGAGCTTTATGCTGATGTATGCAATAAGGGCTGGTTACGTTCGCTTTATTCTCATAATGTGGCAAAACCACGTGGTTAGCTGTCTCTCCTTGACCTGACATTGTCTATTTATTTCCTGATATATATATTTCTCAGTTATGTTACTGCCATTTCGTTACTTTGATGCATGTATCTAGAATGTTATGTTAGTTCCACTTGTATAGATTGACTCGCAAATTTACTTGTTACTTTGATGCGTACATTGTGTATAGTTTAGCACGCGAGTGGCAACTGGTTGCACAAACTGTAACATTTTCAAAAATGCGATTGGCAACTATTCCAACCCGTTGTTATGATCTTTCTAATACTTGAAAACTGCTAGTTTACTAACTAGATTTGACTAATTCTAGCTAGCCAATCCATGTGACTTCATTTTCCCCATAGTTTATGAAAAGGGAGACAATTAATGGCGGGATAACGAAATATATTACGTCTGTCCACAACGGCGCGACCATAAAAGTGAAAAGGGTTTTATAGACTTTTGTTTTATCGACATTCAGTAAAATGATTATGGATTGTGATGTGAATAGTGAATTCTTGAGAGGTAAGTTGCTTGTTACATTATTGTATAGTGTGGATCACGCGGCTTTCATGAGGTAGAAGTAGAAATTCGATTTTGTTGGAGCGATCCCAAATCTTCCTAGGCCTAGAGTTTGAGAGAACATGTGACTGCAAATCTATAAGGTTCATTCATTCTTACCAGTGATATTGTGATGATTTAACAATGAAACCACATTACTTTTGTAGAATTAAGCTTTTTTACAGGGTTCCCACTTCAGACAATTAAAAAACCAAAGATAAGTAATATTAATTTTTTTTGTCTTCTTTTGTTTGTTATAATCCATTAGTTTTTTGTGAATAAACTCCTTCACCACCTTCTCATACGTCTGGTATCACAGATACACGTGCACAAATTACTCCAATATATGCAGTATTCAATTCTTTATTCATATGTATAAATATTATTTAAATATCTAACAACAAAAACGTAATCACGTTTTTAAAACTGCCACAAGCAATAACACACATTTTCAAAAGACGAATCGAGTGGCAGGGGAAGAGTTCGGTTTTTTGTTTACAGAGTGCTAAAGGTATATTTAAGTGGTATCTTTACTTGTTACATTGATGCATGTATTTTGTATAGATTCAGTCGCATCTTCACTTGTGACTGCCCTGTGGCACTCTTAGACTGCGCTTTCTTTGTGGTAATTTCCATTAACGAGGTAACACAGTTAAGAGTCAAGGCCGCTGACAACAAGACCAATTGAAAAAATAAATCGAGCGGTACCAATCAGTGGTCGCTGCATTTTGCTAACAATTGCTAGATTTCAATAAATCAAGTACAGGGGGATGTTGTGTTTTTGCTAACAATTTCTAGATTTCAATAAATCAAGTACAGGGGGATGTTGTGTTTTTGCTAACAATTGCTAGATTTCAATAAATCAAGTACAGGGGGATGTTGTGTTTGTGCTAACAATTGCTAGATTTCAATAAATCAATTACTGGGGGATGTTGTGTTTATGCTAACAATTGCTAGATTTCAATAAATCAAGTACTGGGGGATGTTGTGTTTCTGCTGGATGTTCATTTCATTCTTTTCTTGGTACCTGTTCCGTTCCTAGCTTTCATTCTCTAAGAAATATTTATTCGATCGGACTTTAACGATCACTGATTGTCCCCGAGCGATTGTTGGTTACAAGAAAATGTAGCCATTGTCAGTCACGTGTTTCTTGTCGTTTGAAATAGACGGAATTCTTATAGGTAGATCTGTAATTGGAAAGACAGACGTGTTCTGAGATTGGAAAGACAGACGTGTTCTGAGATTGGAAAGACAGACGTGTTCTGAGATTGGAAAGACAGACGTGTTCTGAGATTGGAAAGACAGACGTGTTCTGAGATTGGAAAGACAGACGTGTTCTGAGATTGGAAAGACAGAGGTGTTCTGAGATTGGAAAGACAGACGTGTTCTGAGATTGGAAAGAGAGGCGTGTTCTGAGATTGGAAAGACAGACGTGTTCTGAGATTTTTTAATGATTGTCTGACTGGAGAATAATGTCAGTTCAAGAATTGATGATAATTTGGTTATCACAACCCACACATTATCATTTTAAAGTCTGCCTTATAGTTCACATGATTTCTTCCATATTTCTCCTCTCTCTCTCTCTCTCTCTCTCTCTCTCTCTCTCTTCTGTTACTTATGAATTGTTATGTCTATTTCTGTATTAATTGGATCTTATTGTCTCAAATGTGTCCATAATTGACGTCTTCAATGGATTTCTGTCTTCGAATTCTGACCAAAATATGTCATCATCAACTTCCACTTCACGTAGGCTATCTCCGATAAAGGAAGAAAGGATATTTCTGATTGTATTTTTTGCCACAGTTAACATTTCAAAAGTTGGTTTAAATGTCAAAATCAATAAAATGTCATCTATCAATAAAATGTCATCTATCAATAAAATGTCATCTATCAATAAAATGTCATCTATCAATAAAAATATATAAACATACAGAATTTCCGATTACATAAACAACATTATGCAGCAACCGGCATTTAAATCAGCTTCAAGAGTAGGTGTACTTCAAGAGTAGGTGTACTTCAAGAGTAGGTGTACTTCAAGAGTAGGTGTACTTCAAGAGTAGGTGTACTTCAAGAGTGTGTGTACTTCAAGAGTAGGTGTACTTCAAGAGTAGATGTACTTCAAGAGTAGGTGTACTTCAAGAGTGTGTGTACTTCAAGAGTGTGTGTACTTCAAGAGTGTGTGTACTTCAAGAGTGTGTGTACTTCAAGAGTAGGTGTACTTCAAGAGTGTGTGTACTTCAAGAGTAGGTGTACTTCAAGAGTGTGTGTACTTCAAGAGTAGGTGTACTTCAAGAGTGTGTGTACTTCAAGAGTAGGTGTACTTCAAGAGTGTGTGTACTTCAAGAGTGTGTGTACTTCAAGAGTAGGTGTACTTCAAGAGTAGGTGTACTTCAAGAGTGTGTGTACTTCAAGAGTAGGTGTACTTCAAGAGTGTGTGTACTTCAAGAGTAGGTGTACTTCAAGAGTGTGTGTACTTCAAGAGTAGGTGTACTTCAAGAGTGTGTGTACTTCAAGAGTGTGTGTACTTCAAGAGTAGGTGTACTTCAAGAGTAGGTGTACTTCAAGAGTAGGTGTACTTCAAGAGTGTGTGTACTTCAAGAGTGTGTGTACTTCAAGAGTAGGTGTACTTCAAGAGTAGGTGTACTTCAAGAGTAGGTGTACTTCAAGAGTAGGTGTACTTCAAGAGTAGGTGTACTTCAAGAGTGTGTGTACTTCAAGAGTAGGTGTACTTCAAGAGTGTGTGTACTTCAAGAGTAGGTGTACTTCAAGAGTAGGTGTACTTCAAGAGTAGGTGTACTTCAAGAGTAGGTGTACTTCAAGAGTAGGTGTACTTCAAGAGTAGGTGTACTTCAAGAGTAGGTGTACTTCAAGAGTGTGTGTACTTCAAGAGTAGGTGTACTTCAAGAGTAGGTGTACTTCAAGAGTGTGTGTACTTCAAGAGTAGGTGTACTTCAAGAGTGTGTGTACTTCAAGAGTAGGTGTACTTCAAGAGTAGGTGTACTTCAAGAGTAGGTGTACTTCAAGAGTAGGTGTACTTCAAGAGTAGGTGTACTTCAAGAGTGTGTGTACTTCAAGAGTAGGTGTACTTCAAGAGTAGGTGTACTTCAAGAGTGTGTGTACTTCAAGAGTGTGTGTACTTCAAGAGTGTGTGTACTTCAAGAGTAGGTGTACTTCAAGAGTAGGTGTACTTCAAGAGTAGGTGTACTTCAAGAGTAGGTGTACTTCAAGAGTAGGTGTACTTCAAGAGTGTGTGTACTTCAAGAGTGTGTGTACTTCAAGAGTAGGTGTACTTCAAGAGTAGGTGTACTTCAAGAGTAGGTGTACTTCAAGAGTAGGTGTACTTCAAGAGTGTGTGTACTTCAAGAGTAGGTGTACTTCAAGAGTGTGTGTACTTCAACAGTAGGTGTACTTCAAGAGTAGGTGTACTTCAAGAGTAGGTGTACTTCAAGAGTGTGTGTACTTCAAGAGTAGGTGTACTTCAAGAGTAGGTGTACTTCAAGAGTGTGTGTACTTCAAGAGTAGGTGTACTTCAAGAGTGTGTGTACTTCAAGAGTAGGTGTACTTCAAGAGTAGGTGTACTTCAAGAGTAGGTGTACTTCAAGAGTAGGTGTACTTCAAGAGTAGGTGTACTTCAAGAGTGTGTGTACTTCAAGAGTGTGTGTACTTCAAGAGTAGGTGTACTTCAAGAGTAGGTGTACTTCAAGAGTGTGTGTACTTCAAGAGTAGGTGTACTTCAAGAGTGTGTGTACTTCAAAAGTAGGTGTACTTCAAGAGTGTGTGTACTTCAAGAGTAGGTGTACTTCAAGAGTAGGTGTACTTCAAGAGTAGGTGTACTTCAAGAGTGTGTGTACTTCAAGAGTAGGTGTACTTCAAGAGTAGGTGTACTTCAAGAGTAGGTGTACTTCAAGAGTGTGTGTACTTCAAGAGTAGGTGTACTTCAAGAGTGTGTGTACTTCAAGAGTGTGTGTACTTCAAGAGTAGGTGTACTTCAAGAGTGTGTGTACTTCAAGAGTAGGTGTACTTCAAGAGTAGGTGTTCTTCAAGAGTGTGTGTACTTCAAGAGTAGGTGTACTTCAAGAGTAGGTGTACTTCAAGAGTAGGTGTACTTCAAGAGTAGGTGTACTTCAAGAGTGTGTGTACTTCAAGAGTAGGTGTACTTCAAGAGTGTGTGTACTTCAAGAGTGTGTGTACTTCAAGAGTGTGTGTACTTCAAGAGTAGGTGTACTTCAAGAGTGTGTGTACTTCAAGAGTAGGTGTACTTCAAGAGTGTGTGTACTTCAAGAGTAGGTGTACTTCAAGAGTGTGTGTACTTCAAGAGTGTGTGTACTTCAAGAGTAGGTGTACTTCAAGAGTGTGTGTACTTCAAGAGTAGGTGTACTTCAAGAGTAGGTGTTCTTCAAGAGTGTGTGTACTTCAAGAGTAGGTGTACTTCAAGAGTAGGTGTACTTCAAGAGTAGGTGTACTTCAAGAGTAGGTGTACTTCAAGAGTGTGTGTACTTCAAGAGTAGGTGTACTTCAAGAGTGTGTGTACTTCAAGAGTAGGTGTACTTCAAGAGTGTGTGTACTTCAAGAGTAGGTGTACTTCAAGAGTAGGTGTACTTCAAGAGTAGGTGTACTTCAAGAGTGTGTGTACTTCAAGAGTAGGTGTACTTCAAGAGTAGGTGTACTTCAAGAGTAGGTGTACTTCAAGAGTGTGTGTACTTCAAGAGTAGGTGTACTTCAAGAGTGTGTGTACTTCAAGAGTGTGTGTACTTCAAGAGTAGGTGTACTTCAAGAGTGTGTGTACTTCAAGAGTAGGTGTACTTCAAGAGTAGGTGTACTTCAAGAGTGTGTGTACTTCAAGAGTAGGTGTACTTCAAGAGTAGGTGTACTTCAAGAGTAGGTGTACTTCAAGAGTGTGTGTACTTCAAGAGTACGTGTACTTCAAGAGTGTGTGTACTTCAAGAGTGTGTGTACTTCAAGAGTGTGTGTACTTCAAGAGTAGGTGTACTTCAAGAGTGTGTGTACTTCAAGAGTGTGTGTACTTTAAGAGTGTGTGTACTTCAAGAGTGTGTGTACTTCAAGAGTAGGTGTATTTCAAGAGTGTGTGTACTTCAAGAGTGTGTGTACTTCAAGAGTAGGTGTACTTCAAGAGTGTGTGTACTTCAAGAGTGTGTGTACTTTAAGAGTGTGTGTACTTCAAGAGTGTGTGTACTTCAAGAGTAGGTGTACTTCAAGAGTAGGTGTACTTCAAGAGTGTGTGTACTTCAAGAGTGTGTGTACTTTAAGAGTAGGTGTACTTCAAGAGTGTGTGTACTTCAAGAGTGTGTGTACTTCAAGAGTGTGTGTACTTCAAGAGTAGGTGTACTTCAAGAGTAGGTGTACTTCAAGAGTAGGTGTACTTCAAGAGTGTGTTTACTTCAAGAGTGTGTGTACTTCAAGAGTGTGTGTACTTCAAGAGTGTGTGTACTTCAAGAGTGTGTGTACTTCAAGAGTGTGTGTACTTCAAGAGTAGGTGTACTTCAAGAGTAGGTGTACTTCAAGAGTAGGTGTACTTCAAGAGTGTGTGTACTTCAAGAGTGTGTGTACTTCAAGAGTGTGTGTACTTCAAGAGTGTGTGTACTTCAGGAGTGTGTGTACTTCAAGAGTAGGTGTACTTCAAGAGTGTGTGTACTTCAAGAGTAGGTGTACTTCAAGAGTAGGTGTACTTCAAGAGTGTGTGTACTTCAAGAGTGTGTGTACTTCAAGAGTAGGTGTACTTCAAGAGTAGGTGTACTTCAAGAGTGTGTGTACTTCAAGAGTGTGTGTACTTCAATAGTGTGTGTACTTCAAGAGTGTGTGTACTTCAAGAGTGTGTGTACTTCAAGAGTGTGTGTACTTCAAGAGTAGGTGTACTTCAAGAGTAGGTGTACTTCAAGAGTAGGTGTACTTCAAGAGTGTGTGTACTTCAAGAGTAGGTGTACTTCAAGAGTGTGTGTACTTCAAGAGTGTGTGTACTTCAAGAGTAGGTGTACTTCAAGAGTGTGTGTACTTCAAGAGTAGGTGTACTTCAAGAGTGTGTGTACTTCAAGAGTGTGTGTACTTCAAGAGTAGGTGTACTTCAAGAGTGTGTGTACTTCAAGAGTAGGTGTACTTCAAGAGTAGGTGTACTTCAAGAGTAGGTGTACTTCAAGAGTAGGTGTTCTTCAAGAGTGTGTGTACTTCAAGAGTAGGTGTACTTCAAGAGTAGGTGTACTTCAAGAGTAGGTGTACTTCAAGAGTGTGTGTACTTCAAGAGTGTGTGTACTTCAAGTGTGTGTGTACTTCAAGAGTGTATGTACTTCAAGAGTAGGTGTAGTAGGTGTACTTCAAGAGTGTGTGTACTTCAAGAGTAGGTGTACTTCAAGAGTGTGTGTACTTCAAGAGTATGTGTATTCAAGAGTAGGTGTACTTCAAGAGTGTGTGTACTTCAAGAGTAGGTGTACTTCAAGAGTAGGTGTACTTCAAGAGTGTGTGTACTTCAAGAGTAGGTGTACTTCAAGAGTAGGTGTACTTCAAGAGTAGGTGTACTTCAAGAGTGTGTGTACTTCAAGAGTGTGTGTACTTCAAGAGTAGGTGTACTTCAAGAGTGTGTGTACTTCAAGAGTGTGTGTACTTTAAGAGTGTGTGTACTTCAAGAGTAGGTGTACTTCAAGAGTAGGTGTACTTCAAGAGTAGGGTGTACTTCAAGAGCAGGTGTACTTCAAGAGTAGGTGTACTTCAAGAGTGTGTGTACTTCAAGAGTGTGTGTACTTCAAGAGTAGGTGTACTTCAAGAGTAGGTGTACTTCAAGAGTGTGTGTACTTCAAGAGTAGGTGTACTTCAAGAGTAGGTGTACTTCAAGAGTGTGTGTACTTCAAGAGTAGGTGTACTTCAAGAGTGTGTGTACTTCAAGAGTAGGTGTACTTCAAGAGTGTGTGTACTTCAAGAGTAGGTGTACTTCAAGAGTAGGTGTACTTCAAGAGTAGGTGTACTTCAAGAGTGTGTGTACTTCAAGAGTAGGTGTACTTCAAGAGTAGGTGTACTTCAAGAGTAGGTGTACTTCAAGAGTAGGTGTACTTCAAGAGTAGGTGTACTTCAAGAGTGGTGTGTACTTCAAGAGTGTGTGTACTTCAAGAGTAGGTGTACTTCAAGAGTGTGTGTACTTCAAGAGTAGGTGTACTTCAAGAGTAGGTGTACTTCAAGAGTGTGTGTACTTCAAGAGTAGGTGTACTTCAAGAGTAGGTGTACTTCAAGAGTGTGTGTACTTCAAGAGTGGTGTACTTCAAGAGTGTGTGTACTTCAAGAGTGTGTGTACTTCAAGAGTAGGTGTACTTCAAGAGTGTGTGTACTTCAAGAGTAGGTGTACTTCAAGAGTGTGTGTACTTCAAGAGTAGGTGTACTTCAAGAGTGTGTGTACTTCAAGAGTAGGTGTACTTCAAGAGTGTGTGTACTTCAAGAGTGTGTGTACTTCAAGAGTAGGTGTACTTCAAGAGTAGGTGTACTTCAAGAGTGTGTGTACTTCAAGAGTAGGTGTACTTCAAGAGTGTGTGTACTTCAAGAGTAGGTGTACTTCAAGAGTGTGTGTACTTCAAGAGTAGGTGTACTTCAAGAGTGTGTGTACTTCAAGAGTGTGTGTACTTCAAGAGTAGGTGTACTTCAAGAGTAGGTGTACTTCAAGAGTAGGTGTACTTCAAGAGTGGTGTACTTCAAGAGTGTGTGTACTTCAAGAGTAGGTGTACTTCAAGAGTAGGTGTACTTCAAGAGTAGGTGTACTTCAAGAGTAGGTGTACTTCAAGAGTAGGTGTACTTCAAGAGTGTGTGTACTTCAAGAGTATGTGTACTTCAAGAGTGTGTGTACTTCAAGAGTAGGTGTACTTCAAGAGTAGGTGTACTTCAAGAGTAGGTGTACTTCAAGAGTAGGTGTACTTCAAGAGTAGGTGTACTTCAAGAGTAGGTGTACTTCAAGAGTAGGTGTACTTCAAGAGTGTGTGTACTTCAAGAGTAGGTGTACTTCAAGAGTAGGTGTACTTCAAGAGTGTGTGTACTTCAAGAGTAGGTGTACTTCAAGAGTAGGTGTACTTCAAGAGTGTGTGTACTTCAAGAGTAGGTGTACTTCAAGAGTGTGTTGTACTTCAAGAGTAGGTGTACTTCAAGAGTAGGTGTACTTCAAGAGTAGGTGTACTTCAAGAGTAGGTGTACTTCAAGAGTAGGTGTACTTCAAGAGTGTGTGTACTTCAAGAGTAGGTGTACTTCAAGAGTAGGTGTACTTCAAGAGTGTGTGTACTTCAAGAGTGTGTGTACTTCAAGTGTGTGTACTTCAAGAGTTGTGTGTACTTCAAGAGTAGGTGTACTTCAAGAGTAGGTTGTACTTCAAGAGTAGGTGTACTTCAGAGTAGGTACTTCAAGAGTAGGTGTACTTCAAGAGTGTGTGTACTTCAAGAGTGTGTGTACTTCAAGAGTAGGTGTACTTCAAGAGTAGGTGTACTTCAAGAGTAGGTGTACTTCAAGAGTAGGTGTACTTCAAGAGTGTGTGTACTTCAAGAGTAGGTGTACTTCAAGAGTGTGTGTACTTCAAGAGTAGGTGTACTTCAAGAGTAGGTGTACTTCAAGAGTAGGTGTACATCAAGAGTGTGTGTACTTCAAGAGTAGGTGTACTTCAAGAGTAGGTGTACTTCAAGAGTGTGTGTACTTCAAGAGTAGGTGTACTTCAAGAGTGTGTGTACTTCAAGAGTAGGTGTACTTCAAGAGTAGGTGTACTTCAAGAGTAGGTGTACTTCAAGAGTAGGTGTACTTCAAGAGTAGGTGTACTTCAAGAGTGTGTGTACTTCAAGAGTGTGTGTACTTCAAGAGTAGGTGTACTTCAAGAGTAGGTGTACTTCAAGAGTGTGTGTACTTCAAGAGTAGGTGTACTTCAAGAGTGTGTGTACTTCAAGAGTAGGTGTACTTCAAGAGTGTGTGTACTTCAAGAGTAGGTGTACTTCAAGAGTAGGTGTACTTCAAGAGTAGGTGTACTTCAAGAGTGTGTGTACTTCAAGAGTAGGTGTACTTCAACGAGTAGGTGTACTTCAAGAGTAGGTGTACTTCAAGAGTGTGTGTACTTCAAGAGTAGGTGTACTTCAAGAGTGTGTGTACTTCAAGAGTGTGTGTACTTCAAGAGTAGGTGTACTTCAAGAGTGTGTGTACTTCAAGAGTAGGTGTACTTCAAGAGTAGGTGTACTTCAAGAGTGTGTGTACTTCAAGAGTAGGTGTACTTCAAGAGTAGGTGTACTTCAAGAGTAGGTGTACTTCAAGAGTAGGTGTACTTCAAGAGTGTGTGTACTTCAAGAGTACGTGTACTTCAAGAGTGTGTGTACTTCAAGAGTGTGTGTACTTCAAGAGTGTGTGTACTTCAAGAGTAGGTGTACTTCAAGAGTGTGTGTACTTCAAGAGTGTGTGTACTTTAAGAGTGTGTGTACTTCAAGAGTAGGTGTACTTCAAGAGTAGGTGTACTTCAAGAGTAGGTGTACTTCAAGAGCAGGTGTACTTCAAGAGTAGTGTACTTCAAGAGTGTGTGTACTTCAAGAGTGTGTGTACTTCAAGAGTAGGTGTACTTCAAGAGTAGGTGTACTTCAAGAGTGTGTGTACTTCAAGAGTAGGTGTACTTCAAGAGTAGGTGTACTTCAAGAGTGTGTGTACTTCAAGAGTAGGTGTACTTCAAGAGTGTGTGTACTTCAAGAGTAGGTGTACTTCAAGAGTGTGTGTACTTCAAGAGTAGGTGTACTTCAAGAGTAGGTGTACTTCAAGAGTAGGTGTACTTCAAGAGTGTGTGTACTTCAAGAGTAGGTGTACTTCAAGAGTAGGTGTACTTCAAGAGTAGGTGTACTTCAAGAGTGTGTGTACTTCAAGAGTAGGTGTACTTCAAGAGTGTGTGTACTTCAAGAGTGTGTGTACTTCAAGAGTAGGTGTACTTCAAGAGTGTGTGTACTTCAAGAGTAGGTGTACTTCAAGAGTAGGTGTACTTCAAGAGTGTGTGTACTTCAAGAGTAGGTGTACTTCAAGAGTAGGTGTACTTCAAGAGTAGGTGTACTTCAAGAGTGTGTGTACTTCAAGAGTACGTGTACTTCAAGAGTGTGTGTACTTCAAGAGTGTGTATACTTCAAGAGTGTGTGTACTTCAAGAGTAGGTGTACTTCAAGAGTGTGTGTACTTCAAGAGTGTGTGTACTTTAAGAGTGTGTGTACTTCAAGAGTGTGTGTACTTCAAGAGTAGGTGTACTTCAAGAGTGTGTGTACTTCAAGAGTGTGTGTACTTCAAGAGTAGGTGTACTTCAAGAGTGTGTGTACTTCAAGAGTGTGTGTACTTTAAGAGTTGTGTACTTCAAGAGTGTGTGTACTTCAAGAGTAGGTGTACTTCAAGAGTGTGTGTACTTCAAGAGTGTGTATACTTTAAGAGTAGGTGTACTTCAAGAGTGTGTGTACTTCAAGAGTGTGTGTACTTCAAGAGTGTGTGTACTTCAAGAGTAGGTGTACTTCAAGAGTAGGTGTACTTCAAGAGTAGGTGTACTTCAAGAGTGTGTGTACTTCAAGAGTGTGTGTACTTCAAGAGTGTGTGTACTTCAAGAGTGTGTGTACTTCAAGAGTGTGTGTACTTCAAGAGTAGGTGTACTTCAAGAGTAGGTGTACTTCAAGAGTAGGTGTACTTCAAGAGTGTGTGTACTTCAAGAGTGTGTGTACTTCAAGAGTGTGTGTACTTCAAGAGTGTGTGTACTCAAGAGTGTGTGTACTTCAAGAAGGTGTGTGTACTTCAAGAGTAGGTGTACTTCAAGAGTAGGTGTACTTCAAGAGTGTGTGTACTTCAAGAGTGTGTGTACTTCAAGAGTAGGTGTACTTCAAGAGTAGGTGTACTTCAAGAGTGTGTGTACTTCAAGAGTGTGTGTACTTCAAGAGTGTGTGTACTTCAAGAGTGTGTGTACTTCAAGAGTGTGTGTACTTCAAGAGTGTGTGTACTTCAAGAGTAGGTGTACTTCAAGAGTAGGTGTACTTCAAGAGTAGGTGTACTTCAAGAGTGTGTGTACTTCAAGAGTAGGTGTACTTCAAGAGTGTGTGTACTTCAAGAGTGTGTGTACTTCAAGAGTAGGTGTACTTCAAGAGTGTGTGTACTTCAAGAGTAGGTGTACTTCAAGAGTGTGTGTACTTCAAGAGTGTGTGTACTTCAAGAGTAGGTGTACTTCAAGAGTGTGTGTACTTCAAGAGTAGGTGTACTTCAAGAGTAGGTGTACTTCAAGAGTAGGTGTACTTCAAGAGTAGGTGTACTTCAAGAGTGTGTGTACTTCAAGAGTAGGTGTACTTCAAGAGTAGGTGTACTTCAAGAGTGTGTGTACTTCAAGAGTAGGTGTACTTCAAGAGTGTGTGTACTTCAAGAGTAGGTGTACTTCAAGAGTGTGTGTACTTCAAGAGTAGGTGTACTTCAAGAGTAGGTGTACTTCAAGAGTAGGTGTACTTCAAGAGTTGGTGTACTTCAAGAGTAGGTGTACTTCAAGAGTGTGTGTAATTCAAGAGTAGGTGTACTTCAAGAGTGTGTGTACTTCAAGAGTAGGTGTACTTCAAGAGTGTGTGTACTTCAAGAGTGTGTGTACTTCAAGAGTAGGTGTACTTCAAGAGTGTGTGTACTTCAAGAGTGTGTGTACTTCAAGAGTGTGTGTACTTCAAGAGTAGGTGTACTTCAAGAGTGTGTGTACTTCAAGAGTAGGTGTACTTCAAGAGTGTGTGTACTTCAAGAGTGTGTGTACTTCAAGAGTAGGTGTACTTCAAGAGTGTGTGTACTTCAAGAGTGTGTGTACTTCAAGAGTAGGTGTACTTCAAGAGTAGGTGTACTTCAAGAGTAGGTGTACTTCAAGAGTGTGTGTACTTCAAGAGTAGGTGTACTTCATGAGTGTGTGTACTTCAAGAGTAGGTGTACTTCAAGAGTAGGTGTACTTCAAGAGTAGGTGTACTTCAAGAGTAGGTGTACTTCAAGAGGTGTGTGTACTTCAAGAGTAGGTGTACTTCAAGAGTGTGTGTACTTCAAGAGTGTGTGTACTTCAAGAGTAGGTGTACTTCAAGAGTGTGTGTACTTCAAGAGTAGGTGTACTTCAAGAGTAGGTGTACTTCAAGAGTGTGTGTACTTCAAGAGTAGGTGTACTTCAAGAGTGTGTGTACTTCAAGAGTAGGTGTACTTCAAGAGTAGGTGTACTTCAAGAGTAGGTGTACTTCAAGAGTAGGTGTACTTCAAGAGTAGGTGTACTTCAAGAGTAGGTGTACTTCAAGAGTGTGTGTACTTCAAGAGTAGGTGTACTTCAAGAGTGTGTGTACTTCAAGAGTGTGTGTACTTCAAGAGTGTGTGTACTTCAAGAGTAGGTGTACTTCAAGAGTAGGTGTACTTCAAGAGTGTGTGTACTTCAAGAGTAGGTGTACTTCAAGAGTAGGTGTACTTCAAGAGTAGGTGTACTTCAAGAGTGTGTGTACTTCAAGAGTGTGTGTACTTCAAGTGTGTGTGTACTTCAAGAGTGTATGTACTTCAAGAGTAGGTGTACTTCAAGAGTGTGTGTACTTCAAGAGTGTGTGTACTTCAAGAGTAGGTGTACTTCAAGAGTAGGTGTACTTCAAGAGTGTGTGTACTTCAGAGTGTGTGTACTTCAAGAGTAGGTGTACTTCAAGAGTGTGTGTACTTCAGAGTAGGTGTACTTCAAGAGTGTGTGTACTTCAAGAGTGTGTGTACTTCAAGAGTAGGTGTACTTCAAGAGTGTGTGTACTTCAAGAGTAGGTGTACTTCAAGAGTGGTGTACTTCAAGAGTGTGTGTACTTCAAGAGTAGGTGTACTTCAAGAGTGTGTGTACTTCAAGAGTAGGTGTACTTCAAGAGTGTGTGTACTTCAAGAGTAGGTGTACTTCAAGAGTGTGTGTACTTCAAGAGTAGGTGTACTTCAAGAGTAGGTGTACTTCAAGAGTGTGTGTACTTCAAGAGTAGGTGTACTTCAAGAGTAGGTGTACTTCAAGAGTGTGTGTACTTCAAGAGTGTGTGTACTTCAAGAGTAGGTGTACTTCAAGAGTAGGTGTACTTCAAGAGTAGGTGTACTTCAAGAGTAGGTGTACTTCAAGAGTAGGTGTACTTCAAGAGTAGGTGTACTTCAAGAGTGTGTGTACTTCAAGAGTAGGTGTACTTGAAGAGTAGGTGTACTTCAAGAGTGTGTGTACTTCAAGAGTAGGTGTACTTCAAGAGTGTGTGTACTTCAAGAGTGTGTGTACTTCAAGAGTAGGTGTACTTCAAGAGTGTGTGTACTTCAAGAGTAGGTGTACTTCAAGAGTGTGTGTACTTCAAGAGTAGGTGTACTTCAAGAGTAGGTGTACTTCAAGAGTAGGTGTACTTCAAGAGTAGGTGTACTTCAAGAGTGTGTGTACTTCAAGAGTAGGTGTACTTCAGAGTGTGTGTACTTCAAGAGTGTGTGTACTTCAAGAGTAGGTGTACTTCAAGAGTGTGTGTACTTCAAGAGTAGGTGTACTTCAAGAGTAGGTGTACTTCAAGAGTGTGTGTACTTCAAGAGTAGGTGTACTTCAAGAGTGTGTGTACTTCAAGAGTAGGTGTACTTCAAGAGTAGGTTTACTTCAAGAGTAGGTGTACTTCAAGAGTAGGTGTACTTCAAGAGTAGGTGTACTTCAAGAGTGTGTGTACTTCA